>JPKE01000483.1:0-13861 GCA_000750995.1 Pseudogymnoascus sp. VKM F-4520 (FW-2644) | reverse complement strand
CCTCTTCTCCTCCCCCCCCCTTCTCCCCCCTTACCACCCGCTCCTCCTCCTTCCCCTTTACATAAAACAGCCGATCGACACGAGTAGCCGCATATATGCACGATACGGCAAGCTCAAACAGCGGAACAAACACATAAAACGCAGGCTTGCTATAATACCTACACAGAATCAGCGAGGTCAATCCCCAAAGCGAAGACATACCATGGCGCTGCATTCGCCAGAAGTCTCTGTAGCATCGTGGCACTTCTCATCCCCTGACAATATTAGCCACGTCCAAACCCATCCCACAACAACTCACAAGTTCCCAACACAGCAAGGTCGTGGCGGCAGCGATCACAGCCACCTTTGTGCTCGTTTTCCCCTTCCCCATACGTGCGACCTCGGCCTCGCTCCTGCGACCTGGAAGTAAAAGAGTAACGGCGAGGACAAGGAATGGCGAAAAGGTGAAGGCGAGAAAGAACGAAATGACAACTTTGAGGATGATGCCAGTAATAACGTGGATGTGCGGGTTGGTCGTTTTAATCTGTAGCACCACAGCGACGAGAACTGATATGTTAGCTTGACCAACAAGCACGCATGAGATGGACTCGCCCATGGGGATACAGCATATAATGACGATATACGGCAGCCGGCGTAAGGCGAACTCAAATAATGGCCTCGTGTACAACCGTGGATGAAAGTCACCGAGCAGCCGCGTCGCAAAAACACGATTAATGCACCACTATCAAATTAGAACTGCCGACTGCGCATTTCCAATAAACTCACCAGCAATATGACCCCCGCAGCAACCAGCGCGTTGGCGGCGATTGTTACATTCGGGTCGGTTGGCCTCGTCGCCCATACGATCCGCATGGTAAAGGTTGCCACTCTCGCCATGCTGAAACCAAAGCAGAGCGCACTCGGCACAAACTTGCGCCCTGCTCTTCGATTCTTTTGGAATATGTCCATGTGTGTGGCTCCGATGGCAAGGAAGCATGCGATGAATACTGCGCATATGGGGATATCAACCCCGCGAGAAGGGATGCCGCCGAACACGGCAGGCCGCACGCCCATAGGGCCCGATGAGGTAGACATGGCGAAGCTTTATCACGTAGAAATCAAAGTTATAAACCAAGTTATAAACCAAGTTATAAGGTTGTGATCGGACTTTACAGAAACTCCGGGATCCTGGTATATAACGAGGGCCAATCAAACACAGCTGCATATAACTCTGGTAACATTAAGCTTCCCCACGGCCGTATTGTACACGCTAAAATTACACCCCTACTTCGCCAAGAACTTCTGGAAAGCCTCCTGCTGAATTGTGATATTCCCCACAGCCTTCAGCTTCTTCCTCCCCTCCTTCTGCTTCTCCAACAGCTTCTTACGTCGCGAGATATCACTCGCATGCAGTTTTGCCAGCACATCCTTCCGGAACGGCTTGATCGTCTCTCGGGCAACGATCCTCCTTCCCGCCATGGCCTGAATAATCACCTCGTACATTTGCCGGTCCACATGCTCTTTAAACTTCTTCACCCACTGCCTGCCGATCCGGTCTACCTGCGACGTGTGCACTACACGCGAAACGGCATCGACAGGCTCCTTGTTCACCAAAAGCTGCATCTTGACGATTTGACTTCGGCGCCAGCCAGCATCTTCATAGTCGAGAGAGGCATATCCTCGAGTCGCTCCTTTGAGCTTCCCGAAAAAGTCGTCAACAAGCTGCGCCAACGGGACGAGATACTTTAGAATGACTTGCGTCGATGTGAAGAAGTTGAGGCTCTGTTGTATCCCCCGATTAACCTCACAAAGCTCAATCACCTTACCAAGGTACTCCTCGGGCATTGTAATGGTGGCCTCCACATACGGTTCCTGGAGTTCTGCGACCTTGGAATTACCCTCGTCGCCATCAGGAAACAAAGCTGGATTTTTGATGATGGTTTCCTTGCCAGTATTCCAGATAACCTTGAAAGGCACGGTAGGTGGAGTGATGATGAGACTCGCTCCATGCTCTTGCCTCAGTCGATCTTCAAATACAGAGCAATGAAGCGTCCCGAGAAACCCAAGACGCCAGCCTGCGCCAAGTGCTTCGGACGACTCCTTTTGTAGCGTCACACTGCGGTCATTGAGGACAATTTGGTTGATACTGTCCTCGAGATGACCATGTTCGCTTTGGTCAACGGGAAAGGCTGCCACGAAAACCATCGACTTTGGCTCTTCAAACCCTGGATACGGTTCTACAAGACGCTCAGATCCGACCGTCGTAAACGTATCACCCACCTTGGCGTCTTTGCTCTGCTTCATGCCAGGATTAAAGTAAATGTACCCAACTTGGCCAGCACGTAGTGATTTTTGCGGCGTCTCTAGCGGATGCATGATTCCAACCTCCCCAACAATATACTTCAGCCCAGTCGCAAACGACACGACGTGATCCCCAGATTTGATTGTGCCGTCGAATATTCGGACGAGTAGAATAACACCCTTGTAATTATCGTACCAAGAGTCGACCAGGAGCAGCCGCAACGGCTTTAAATGATCCCCAACAGGAGCCGGAATCTGTTCAATAACCTTTGGCAGTATTTCCTCGACATTAAGCCCAGTCTTGGCGGAGATGAGGACCGCATTTTCCGGCTTCAGTTCAAACGTACTCTCGAGCTGCTCAAGAGCCCTCGGGGGGTCGGCAGAGGGTAGATCGATCTTGTTCACAATAGGGACAAGAGTCAACCCTTGGGAAAAGGCGAGATAGAAATTTGCGACGGTCTGCGCCTGTACGCCCTGACTTGCATCCACAAGAAGCAAAGCTCCTCCACAACTCGCATATGACCTGGTGACCTCCGCGCGGAAGTCAACATGGCCTGGCGTGTCAACCAAATGAAGTAAATAGTCCTCGCCCTTGTAATTATACAGCATGCTACATGTCTGCGCCTTGACAGTAATCCCCCTCTCCCTCTCGACGTCGAGTTTGTCTAGAATCTGCTTGTTGCCTCCCTTCTCAATCGTACCAGTAAGCTCCAAGAGCCGATCGCTGAGCGTGCTCTTGCCATGGTCGACATGCGCCACTATACAGAAATTCCGAAACCGCTCGAGGGGTATCGCGTCGATTCGCCGTTCCAAGTCGGTCTTGGGTTTCGAAGGGGGCGCCGCCCACCGCGCTATGGATGTCGTAAATGTGCGATTGAAGGCCAGGCAGGTGCCATCGCGACTACGCGGTGAGCTAATGAGCCTGATGAAAGGGCGGAGACATCGCCGCATTAAGGGCTGCTGGCGACGGGAATGTGCTTCTTGCGCTGTGTCGTGCCGGTCCCTTGCGCTGTCGTCTCAAATAATTCTCGACCCTGCCGCGGTAGTTATTCCGCGCCGGCCAGACGTTCCCGCGGCAACGATAAGATAATATACACCCAGTCCCCAACTTCAATCGCAAACCCCCAAAGGAACATCAAGAAAACGGGCGCCATGTCTGAAGCAAAGGATAAATCCAAGGTGCACAAGCTCAAGCTGAAAGGCTCCTCGAGGCTGGTCGCCGAGTTTTTTCAATACTCCATCAACACAATCCTATTCCAGAGAGGCGTTTACCCCGCAGAAGACTTCAGCGCGTAAATACCACCCCCCCATTACGATGAACACTGCTAACCCCTCACAGAGTAAAGAAATATGGACTCAATATGCTGGTCTCCTCGGACGACCAAGTCAAAGCATACATCAAAAAGATAATGTCGCAGCTGGATAAATGGATGGTGGGAGGCAAGATCTCCAAGTTGGTCGTCGTGATTACAAGCAAGGACACGGGCGAGCATATGGAGCGCTGGCAATTCGACGTCCAAATCTTCAACAAGAAGAAGTCATCGTCATCATCCAAGAAGGCAGCCGACCAAGAGAACGCCGCACCCGAGTAAGCATCCACAGGCTGGAAGCGGGATAAAAAGCTAACGAGATACAGAGGATCTGAGCCCGCTGCGGAAAAGACGGAGAAGGAGATCCAGGACGAGATACAGTCCATCTTCAGACAGATTACGGCCTCGGTGACTTTCCTGCCTCAGCTCGAGGGTGACTGCACCTTCAACGTGCTCGTCTACGCAGATGCCGACTCCGAGGTGCCGATGGAATGGGGTGACAGTGACGCGAAGGAAATTAAGAATGCCGAGAAGGTCCAGCTGAGGAGTTTCAGCACGAGCAATCACAAGGTCGATACTCTGGTGAGCTACAGGCTCGCGGAGTGAGTGATGAAAGCGGTTCGATTTGATTTGGAGGTTCGGCAGGATATATCAGGAGTAAGGTGTTTCTAACGGGAAGGGTCAGGGATGTGAAGGTTCTAGATGGTCAATTGTTGTATTAGCTGGGTATATTAGCATCAAATGCTATGCACCGGCTCTTTTATTAGCAGTGTGTAACATTACTCTGCGTGTCTTCAAATCACTACATTACAGCAAGACATGACATCAAACTCATTTAATTCTAACATAACTATTTTTTTTGCCTAACCCCGTCTAGATTTGCCCCCGTAGCAACTCTCGCTGATAAATGCAGACTAACACCGAGCGCCCATGTTGAAGTATGCCACACCACGCTATCTACGCCGTTAAAGTGCGTGACCAATATATACAACGTCAGGTTCCATGAATAAAAGCAATCCACGCTATGCATGGATTGAAAGAGACGTGGAAACTATCTTGGATGATGGAAATTGTTGAAGGATTTTGTTGAAAGATTGGGTAAGCACGGAATGATTCTCATTCGTACTCCCATTACGTATGAATCTAGAAGAGACCGTCGATCTCGCCAGTCTCCGTGTCGATATCAACGTTGATGTATCCTGGAGCTGTTGGCAGACCAGGGATCGTCTGGATATCAGCGGCGAGGGCGTACAAGTACCCAGCACCAACCGCCAGTCTGACATCGCGAATCGGCACGGTGAACCCGGTTGGGGCACCCTTCAGCTCAGGGTCGTGAGAAAGCGAGTACTGAGTCTTGGCGATACAGATGGGCAGGTTCCCGAAGCCCTGCTTGGTGTATGTGTCAACCTTCTGTTGGGCGAGCTCGCTGAACTCGACCTTGTCCGCGCCGTACATCTTCTTGCAGATGGCCTCCATGCGTTCTTGGACGGTACCCTCGGTTGTGTACAGGAGCTTGAAGTCCTTCTCCTTCTCGGAAGCAGCAATGACACCCTTGGCCAAGTCAACGGCACCAGCTCCACCCTCAGCCCAGTGGTTGGCTGGGATGGCATCCTCGGCACCAGCAGCGATAGCCTCCTCGCGGATAACCTGAACCTCAGCCTCGGTGTCGGTCTCGAACTTGTTGATGGCGACAACGACTGGTACACCGTATTGCTTGGCGTTCTCAATGTGCTTCTTGAGGTTGACGCAGCCCTTGCGAAGGATATCAACGTTCTCCTCAGTGTAAACCTTGTCAAGGGCGCCACCTGGAGCAATTGGTGGGCCACCACCGTGCACCTTCAGTGCGCGGACAGTGGCGACGATGACGACGACGTCGGGAACAAGGCCAGAAGATCTACACTTGATGTTGAAGAAGCGCTCACCGCCCATCGTGAAATCAAAGCCAGCCTCAGTGATGACGAAACCAGCCTTTGAGTTGTGGTCCTCGTCGGCCTCGGTACCGGCAAGCTTCAGAGCGAGCTTATCAGCAAGGACAGATGAGGCACCGATGGAGATGTTGGCGAATGGGCCAGCGTGAACAAAGACTGGTGTGCCCTCCAGAGTCTGCATGAGGTTGGGCTTGATGGCATCCTTCATCAGTGCAGCCAGGGCTCCACCAGCACCCAAGTCATCAGCAGTGACTGGCTCGCCGCTCCTCGACGTACCAATGACCATTCGGCCAAGGCGTTCCCTCATATCAGCGAGACTGTTGCTGAGAGCAAGGACTGCCATACACTCCGAGGCCACCGAGATATCAAAGCCGGTCTCGCGGGTCTGGCCTCTCTCAGTCCCCGCAGTTCCGACAGTGATGCCTCTGAGATGTCTGTCGTTGACGTCGAGAACACGTCTCCAGGTGATGGTAGCAGGGTCGATATCCAGACGAGCAAAACGGGTGATCTCCTCTGGGGTAAGATCATCTGGGTTGGTCTTGTCGATGCCGAGCTTCTTGAGGCGGCGGTGCCAGATAGGCTGGAACTCGCGCTTGCCCTTCTTCACTGGGACGAGTCGCTTGTAGAGTCCACCATCCTTCTGAGTGTTCTCGTGGAACATTCTCGTCTCGATGGCCGCGGCCAACAAGTTGTTCGCAGCGGTAACGGCGTGGATATCACCAGTCAAGTGAAGGTTGAACTCATCCATGGGGATGACCTGAGAGTAGCCTCCACCAGCGGCACCACCCTTGATACCAAAGGTTGGGCCTTGGGATGGCTGCCTGACGTTGGCAAAGGCGATGCGGCCAAGGTGGGCACCGAGTGCCTGCGTTACACCCATGGTTGTCGTGGACTTGCCCTCACCAAGAGGTGTTGGCGTGATGCCAGTAACGACAACGTAGCGACCATTGCGGCGATGGTCGAGGCGCTTCAATAAGGAGAGGTCGACCTTGGCCTTGTACGCTCCATACGGCTCGAGCTCTCCACCGAGTATGCCGACTTCGCCCGCGACACGGGTGATCTGCTTGGGGTGCTGTGCCCGGGAGATGGCGATATCAGATGGAACTGGAGAGCGCAGCTTGAGCGGGAGCGGCAAGATGCGGCGGGCTCTCTCGCGCGCAAAGGAGGAAGTCGCCGCGTCAACGACGTTCTGCAGCAACATGGCAACAGTCATGGGACCGACTCCACCGGGAACGGGGGTGATGTACGAGGCTACCTCGATTGCGGCATTGTAGTCGACATCTCCCACCAATCTCTGGCCCGACTTCTTGGTCTCATCGGGGATGAAGTTGGTGCCGACGTCAATCACGATGGCGCCTGGCTTGATCCACTCGCCCTTGACGAAGTGGGCCTTGCCAATGGCGGAGACGACAACATCGGCCTCTTTGACATATTTCTCAATGTTTTGGGTAGCACTGTGGCAGACGGTGACGGTCGCGTCAGCATCCTTGAGGAGGTAGCTGACTGGGCTGCCAACAATGTCGCTGCGCCCGAGAACAACAGCCTTCTTTCCCTTGAGATCGACACCAGTCGACTCCAGCAGCTTCATGACACCCTTTGGCGTACACGGGGTGAAGAGTGGGACACCACCACGCTTGGCCAGCTCGCCAATGTTGATGGCGCCGAAGCCATCGACATCCTTCTCGTTTGCTACGGAAGAGGTGACAGAGTACTCCGAGATGTGCTTTGGGACTGGGAGCTGGACGAGGATACCGTGGACAGTGGGGTCGTTGTTCAGGACATCGATCTGGTCGATAAGCTCGCCCTCCGTGGTTGACTCCGGGAAGTGAATGAGTTCACAGCTGATGCCGGCCTATGGGTGATAGTCAGTATGGTAGAAGGTTTGACTCCCATAGCGGGGTCATACCTCTTCGGCAGCCTTCAGCTTCATCTTCACATACGTGCTGGAGTCGGAGCGGTCGCCCACTATTCAAACGAAAGTCAGCTCGGGTTCTCTTATCGCGTTGGATCGTCATCTCATTACCTTGGATGATCTTCAGCGAGGGGTGGAATCGCGGGTTGGTCTTGAGCTGCTCATCAATCTGAGCGTGCAGCTTCTCACGGATCTCCTTGGCGATGGCATTGCCATCAATCTTGATGCCAGCCATATCGACTGATGACGAGGAAAAGAGTCGACGGGTGGGTTTGCTAGTGATGAAGCTCAGGTTTCGGGCGAGAGGAGGGGTAGATGAGGACGAGTAGCGCAGGGATGCAGCCCTTGGTAGGATCGGGAGAACGGTGCGGGCAGTGATAAACCCGAGACCGGTGCGTAGAGGGGCAGCAGCTCGCAAGGCTGAGGGGGGAAGGGAGGGAGCCACGGCGACCGGCTGAGGAGGGTGTGATGGGTGATGAGGAGGGGTAATGCTGGTCGGACTGATGCTGGTAATACTCGTAACACGGCGTGTGCTACCAGAAACAGCAGGAGCACAAGGAGCAGCTGCAGGAGGCGCTGGATAATCACAGAAGAAATAACTTTTGTGGCAGCCTCGCGGCCTGAGACTGGTCGACCTCGGTCGAGATTGGCCTGCTTGTCGTCCAAGTGGTTGTATCTGTCGTGCCTGTGAAAGCCTCGCGGGTGTCCAAGTCCGTCGCGCAGCCATGGTGGGGTTCAGCATTGCCCAATTTTGACGGCGTCTGAGCCAATGAGATGCTGCCGATTCCTAAATGATAGATAAAAGGGACTGATTTATCTCAATCGGGTACAGAGATGGCCTAAAATCGTACAGCAAATCCCACAAGTAGTATATACACTCTGATAAAATATTGAGATGTTGAATCACAGAGGGTTTTTGAAGGTTTTTTGGTGTGGAGGGTTATGGGGATTATGGGGATTATGAAGAGAATAAAAAATTGGGTGAGTCAACGGAAAAATCCATTTTTTGTGCGTGGCCTTTCCTCTCTCCCACGCATATTACTGACTGTACAAATTACTGATATCCCCCACTTCATCCCGCCCATCCCGCCTATCTTCTTCCTCGCCGGGCCTTCGTGCCCCTCAATACCAAGGCACCACGTAACGTGACTGGCTTGACAGAGTATAGCTGCCGTTTATACAATTTTATCCCCTGCCAAATAATGTATGGCACGTGACTGATTAAATTCTTCAATTTGCACAAACTTTTTGCTCTATATTATATTATAGCACGTGACTCCACACTTTCTTCCCAAGCGAGGGCTGGTGTATTTAACCTAGGACACCCACACGTGACTTACCCATAACCACGTAGACTGACCGACGATCAAGGGAGTTTCGTAGGCCCGCCCAGCCGCGACAATAGCGGCTGTCTGAAAAAGAATCAGAGGGGTAGTGCAGAGGCAAGGGATCGTAGCGGGGTCAGGATGCCACATGGATACACTGAGGCACGCACGTTCCCTTACGGTTGCATCTTCCGGCATTCATATCATTGGCACATCGTCCCGAGAGATATTTTCCAACCGCTGCATCTCTCGCCTTCAATATCATAGGCACAGCGTCCCGAGTGATTTTCAAACGGGTGCATCTCCTACCTTCATCATCATTGGCACATCCTCCCATGACAGATCTACAACTCCCGCAGTCACTATCGTCAAGCAGCAAGTATCATCGCCCACGCACGTTGTGTAACAGCCCTTCATGTCTAGCTGAGGAATCCTAACCACAGTGTAGCCCCAAGCACTTATTAAACGCCCGCAGATGCAACCCTCCTCTCTCCAACCCAGGCCCACCCATGTCATTCATACCCCACCCCTTAAGCACCAATCTGCTGCTTCTGCTGCCTCTCAACCTCGTATGTGAAGTCGAAGTAGGCCTTGTCAAACTGGTGCACGCGCACGTACCCGTCCTCACCACCCGACGCATAACCCTTTCCGTTCGGGTCGACGGCGACCGTGTTGAGCGGGCCGAAATGGCCACGCACGCGGCCAATCTCCTCCTCGAACACCTTGTGGTAGAAGCGTGCCTCAAATTTACCTTGGCGTGTTGAGGTGGTGGTGACGTCCATGGCGGCCTGGCCGCCACCGAGGATGACGAAGTCTTTCTTGGGGGTGATGGAGGCGGAGTTGAGGGGGGTGTCGGCGACGAAGGTCTTCATGACTTGGAGGTTGGTGGCATCGACGATCTGGGGATGTGAGTAGGTGAGTAACGGAGAGGTCAGTATGCTTTCGTACCTTGGCAGTCTTGTCTTTTGACGCGGTGATGAAGTACGTCCGGTCAGGGGCCCACTGCAGATCTGTGACCGGAGCATCCGCCTCGTGCACCTGCACATTGTCTAGTTGTTCGCCAGTCTATATCGCCGTCAGCATGTGTCCAAAGCACCGAATATGGGTTGACTCGCCTTCGCATCATATTGCGAAACGGTTCCGTCCTCGTGTCCTGCGATGATGTACTTCGACAGGAAGCTCCATCCGGCAACCGTAGCCTTGCTGTCCTCACATGTGATGGTCAGAGTCTTCTCGTCGCGCTGCTCCGCGTTGACATCCAGGGTGATATCCATGACGACGATCGTGCCCAGGAAACCCATGCGCATCTCGGTGACGGCCAGTAATTGTGATCCATCCTCGGAGAACTCCACTCGCTTGACGGCAGTGTTGAAGTCCCAAGTCTTTAAGCACTTCCCAGTCTTGACATCCCATAGCCTGACGGTGTTATCGGCTGCGCCAGAGGCGAGAAGAGTGCTGGTGGGGTCGACATCGACGGTCCAGAGGGCTCCCTGGTGGCCGTGATAGCTGCCCAGGCGCTCGCCGTTGTGTGCGTACCACGCGCAGATGTGTTGATCCTTGGCGGTCGAGAAGATGATATCGCCGTCGCGGTTATATCTGGAGGGCAGTTAGCAAAGATCAGGGTGTGGCGTATCGCATGGTCGGCGCTGGTTGTCGCGGGGGGGCCTACTTGATCTGGGTGAGCGCACGCTCCTTTATTCTTGTTAGCAGCTGGCTCTAGGTGAAGTGACGAGGCGATACAACGTACGTGTCCTTGAAGAAGAATAGGTCTCATGTTGGACGCTGATGGAGGACGTATGGAAGTTGTTGTCGTGGATAGCGGTTCTCCAAGCAGTTCTTAAGGTCGCCTTCCAAAAGTTCGCGGATGGCCTGTGTGTTGCCTTGTCGTGATTCACGAATTGTGCGCTGGTGGGGTAGCCAATCAGAAGAGCGGGACGAGTCTGGCTATCGTTTTTTGAGTTTGCGCTTGGTGGAAAGGCTGCACGTGAGTCACTAGCTGAGTCATCTTGTCGCCAGACTTGACATAAAATCACTTTAGCACGTGACTCATATTCGATGTTCTAAAAGCGTCTTAGCGTGGGGGTCGATCTTATCTGATCCAAACACCCCAACTGGTCTGCCTTGGCAACCCTGGCAGTCGGACGCCCTGTTGCTCTGATTGTCCTTCTCATCCATGTATACACTCTATGGTTTGAGTGGTAAAATATTCACATAAAGAACCATTAATAATATAAAATCCCATGATGATTCGGCACGCCGATTCGCACTATGTCTCCCAGTATGCAATTCTTGACTTTCAGGGCCATGCTTCATATTCTAGACGCTTTGCCCCACCTTCCGCAAAGTCCGGTCAATCCCCAGCAATCGCCGAGAATTGGCCGTGCCGCCTTAAATATTCCTTCCAAAATGAAGTCAACTCTCCCTATCCCCATTGCAACGCAGAATCATGGCTTCCCGCAGCCATTTGACGTCGGTAGTTAGAGAGCTTGGATTGCTGTCGATATGGAACTCTTCCCTCGACGTTAAACTGCTATGTATCCAACGATTCGTCAGGCTGTTCGCGTATGGAGCGACGACGTTGGTCCTTGTGCTGTATCTGTCAGAGTTGGGCATCTCAGATCAGCAGATTGGAGTTTTCATGACCCTGACACTCTTTGGAGATGTTGTCATTAGTCTCTTCCTTACCATGTTTGCCGACAGGATAGGACGAAAGGATGTCCTCGCGCTCGGTGCCGTGATGATGACTGGAAGTGGTATTGTCTTCGGCCTCAGCGGTAACTACTGGTTGCTACTCGCGGCCGCTATATTCGGAGTCATCAGCCCAAGGTAAATTGACTTGCGTTGTTAATAGTCATTGCTAATATAGCGCTAGTGGCAAGGAGGTTGGCCCATTCCGTGCCATTGAAGAGTCAACTCTCGCGCACCTGACTGAAAAAGAAGTACGAGCGGATATATTCGCTTGGTACACTCTAATCGGAGCTGGGGGCTATGCATTCGGGCTACTTGTCTGCGGATGGATGGTAGAGGAACTGAAAGCATTAGACGGGTGGGATGATATCCGTGCATACAGGGTCATTTTCTTCGCATACTCCGTCTTTGGTTTAATTAAACTTTTCCTTGTCTTTGCTCTGAGCAAGGATTGCGAGATCAAGCATGAGTCACCTCAGGAGCGCGCCCATGAGGAAGCACCTCTGCTGGGTGCCGAAGAACCAAGCAAGAAACGTCGCTCGTTCTTTGGGTTCTTGTCCCACATCAGCCCCGAAAGCTTGGCTGTACTATTACAGCTATGTCTTCTGTTCGGGCTTGACTCCTTTGCGAGTGGTTTGATTCCTCTGTGAGTATCAACGCCACAAACGCCACAATGGGATTTAATTCTGACATCAATATACAGCTCGTGGGTAACGGTCTTTTTCCAGAGAAAGTTTGGCATCACAGATGGCTTCCTTGGGACTATATTCTTTACCACAAACATTATCGCGGCCCTTTCAACTCTGGGCGCGGCTTCCCTTGCAAGAAGAATTGGCAGTGTCAAGGTAAGACTCGATTTTCAACCCCACTGCCCACGGCGGCTGACACAACACGATATTAGACTATGGTATTCACTCACCTCCCTTCGGCTATTTTTGTCGCCCTCATCGCAATTCCCTCTCAGATGCCTCTTGCTCTGACCTTCCTTATCCTACGCTCCTGCACCCAATCCATGGATGTAGCGCCTCGATCCGCTTTCGTCGCTGCCATTGTCCTCCCAAACGAGCGTACGGCAATTATGGGAATTATAAATGTTGTTAAGACGTTTACGTCCGGACTTGGTCCTGGACTCACAGGAGTGCTATTTGATCATAACCTAGCATGGACTGCATTTGTAATGGCTGGATCTCTAAAGGTGATTTATGATTTGGGGATGTTGGCGGTCTTTAAGGGTCATGAAAGTCAAGAAGACAAGCCGGTTAGGCCAGCCGACGAGGAGACATAGTGTTTAAGGGAGTGGTGATAGAAGGGAGTTAGTGTGGGTCTATATTTGGTGCAATTTTTATCATATCATCCACAGTGTATCCAAACCTGGGCTCATCGTCCGCATTGCCTTATCAACGTTGAATCACAAGCTCCCCTTCCCCAACCGGCTTTTCAAACCCACTGACATACTGATCGAAAATTTCCGGTGTCGTTTTGAACGCCGAGTCGGCGTTCAATCCTGCTGCAGCTCGCTCTTCAATCCTTCGCCTCAGCTCTGAGACGTCAGTCTTGAGGTATACGAGGACCACTCGGGCTCCACCTGCTTTTACAATCGCCCTATACTCAACACGCGACGCACGAAAAGCAAAGGATAAGTCCACTACAACATCATTCTTGCCGCCCTGGAGGATCTCCTGCAGTCGCACCTTAAGTGCTTCGTTGGCTTCACCTTGGTATTGGCTGTACTTCGATGCGGGGTAGTCTCTGTCATAGCCGCCGTACTTGTCATAGATGTAACCGTCGATGGAGAGGCGAATGAACGATGGAAACTTTGCTACTACTGCTTTTGCAAGCGTTGATTTCCCAGACCCTAATGTTCGTCAATGAATAATTCATCTTGGAGTAGAGCTAGGGATAACCAGAAATGCCGCATGTCATAAGAACAACACGGCGATTATCGGAATTTAGCGGTTGGAGAGCTGCGTCCAATTCAACGGGTACCTGAGAGCTTACTTCGACCATCGTATGGTTTGTCTTCAGATTAATTATGATGGCTGTTAATAAATCTATAGAACCATGGTTGAGTCATACTAGAAGGGATGTCTGTTTAGATCTAATGAGTCTTAATTTAGCGTAAGGCGGGGGAACTGGTGGTGGGTCTATTATGCTCCAAGGTGGCACCAAAGCTTAACAAAGACAGACGTTGGATTTCTAGCCTCAGTCTATCATTTGGCAAACTTCAAGGTTCCATGCTATAGAGTATCATCAGACTAAACAGAAATGTATGTCCTGTGATGCGATTAAAATATAATTAAACGCCCTTTGTCATTACTTTTTATCTTCATTACAAATTTTCATATCTACGGAAATATAAAAATAACGTACATCACAAGCGAATGATACAACCAAGCGAATGATACACTCTGACGCGAC
>JPKE01000476.1:0-46187 GCA_000750995.1 Pseudogymnoascus sp. VKM F-4520 (FW-2644) | reverse complement strand
GGGGGGGGGGGGGTCAGAACCCTAACGCATTCGGTCGGCGTTGGCGGACTCGGCTTCGGGGATCGACATGCTGCGTATTGGATGCGCAGGGTTGCGGTTGGGGATACGGTGGTTGTACAGTTGGGGTACGACGCGACGGACGGCGGTGTTGATTGATGCCTGTGCGCTGTACGGGTACGGCTCAACTATGCCCGACTCCGAGGCTGTGGTCGGGGAGCTGGGCGCCGTGTTGCCGTCTCCACATGCCTGCCGCCTTACGGCGTTGGTTGGGGCCTGGGAGGTTGGGTGTATTTTATCACTTGTATATCCGTATGATGCGCTTTTGGTGGGAAAGCCGTGAGCATTCACTGTATAGGGTGCTCTCTGAAGCAAACTCCTCTCATACGAGAGCGAATACGGCGGCGTCAGCCCTGGGGCGGGTAATGTGTGTGCCCTTGCTTTGTGTAGACGCAATGTGGAGACGAACAAGACGAAAGGGGTTTATAGAGATGGCTCCTGTTGAGATGGGGAGAAAAAAGGTGTGTTCATCTCACTGCGATGAGTTGGGAAGCTCTTAGTAGACTTACGCGCCATTCGCCTGTTAATTCGCCGTGGAAAATTGGATCCGTGAGCATCGTCGAATCGATTGTGTCTAGAGCTGTCCTTGGGAAGCCGATTAACATTAGCTGAACCAGCTGGGACCGAGGATGCTTACGTGGTTGACTTTTGGACCACCCTGCCTTGAACTCGTATTAACGCCATATCTCGACTCCTTTAGCCCCTCCTCGCTCCTTGATGCCATCCTCACTAGCTGCTGGCTTCACGGATAGACATCTGGACCTTTTTTTATAGCATGCTGACTGGCTGCTGGCCTTACAAACAGGCCTCTGACCCGCCCGAAACCGCTAGATTATTACTGTATCCTCAGAAGATGTCGCAGAGACCATCAACGAGGGGGTATATCATGGTGTGACGAACATGGTTGGAGTCAGGTTCATTTTGGTCGTTGGAAGAGGCGATACGAAGCTGCAGGTAAGGCATACGGGCCTATGCGAGGGGAATAGGGACCTGAACATTTACAGGAATGGAGGAGTCAGATCACGTATATCTCGTGTTGCAATATCCGTTGCTACCCTCGCATATCCAACGTTCATGTCCGCCCGGTAACACCACTCGAATTAGAGGATTCATTGTTACTAGTTAGAACAAAAATGATAACAGAGAAGCCCCGCTCTCCATCAGCACCTCACCAACATACCCCTCAGAAAAACGCCTGCGCATTCGCATGGCTCCCCACGCCTCCCGGAACATTCGCCGGTGCACTACTGAAGAAGAAGGTCCACCTCCCCTTCCGCCGACACACCTCCGCCAACATCTCCAGATCAAACAGCTCTCCCAGCGGCATCCCCCACAGCGCAAGAATATACTCATGCAGCATCCCCCCATCCGCCCGCATACTCGGCCACGCCTCGAAACTCGGTGCATCCCCCGCTATGGCTGCAAAGTACGAATCGTGCAGCCAATCCACCATTTCGTCCTCGGCGCTAACCCCGGCCCACCGCATCCCGTCCCCAGGACCGTGGGTGTGTGGACGAAGCGCTCCGGCTGCCCGCTCAGAGGGGCCGAGAGAGTTGTAGGTTGACACGAAACCGGAGCGGATGAGCAGGATGTCGCCGATTTGGATGTCGCCGCCCTGCGCGGCGGGGCGGATGTCGATGCCCTGTGCTTTGCCGCACGCGGCGAGCGAGGAGAGGGGGATGGCGTGGTATTCGTACGGGTCTGTGGGTCAGCATTGTTGTCCGTCTCGGGTATTTAGAGGCGGACTCACCGTATTTAATCCCATTCTCCTGTGCGTACGTCCAGTAATCAAGCAGCACTCCTCTCCCACCAATACCATGGTCAGACCAGTGATGGATCGAGCAGCGGTGCTGATTCGCCTCCGCGCCATCGATGTGAGCTCCCGTGGCGCCGTTATAGAACTGCCCCGTCTTGATGAAGGAGATGTGTCGGAAGCCGTCCCATTGTGTGCCGCTCTGCGTGTTTAGAGAGTAGGTGTCGTCGTAGGCGAGGCCGGGGGTGAGGGGCTTGATGGTGTGCTGGAAGGCCTGGCGGTTGAAGGCGGGAACTGCGGGGACGTTGAGTGGGAGGCTGTGGGGGGGTTAGTGAGGGGGTGTTTGGGAGGAGGGCGGCATACTTGAGGCTGACGATGTCGCCGTCTGTGATGAGCTTGGCGGCAGCTGCGACTCTGGCGGGGGTGAGGAGGTTAAGCCGCCCCAGCTGTATATCGTCAGAACGAGTTCTACCCCGTGAGTTCTTGGTCCTACCTGATCATCACTGCCCCAAACCCATGCTCTGCTTCCGTCAGCGGTCTAGATATTCACCGGAATTGCAAGTTGCAAGCAGCGCCAGCAGTAATATATATCTGACTTACGCTCCATCTGGCGCATTCTCAATCTTTGGGAGGTTACTTCTGGACGGAAAGCTCGTAGCCTTCGGGTCCCATGGCATATCGTTCGTGCCACCCTCCTTCTTCACCGAAGCAGCTATCTGAGCAAGTCTTTGCGAGACAGAGCCAGATTCAGACATAATAGCGAATAATAGATACAAATAATATGTTGAGTTAGGTGCAATAAGTTGTAATACACACCGAGCGCGGTGTTGTAGAAATATCAATTGGTAGAAAATGAAGGCAGGACGAAAGAAAGGGCACCTCCTCTTACCTTTGAACTGGTTACCTACCTGCCGAGGTGGATATGTTGTGGACGGCGCCCCAACGGCGTTCAAATGAGACACCACTGTTGGTGGACGAAGTGTGCTTTGACTACCCCGCAGTGTGGAGAAGAGGGGTTGGGTAGTCTTTGATCGCCATGTAAATGCCGATATAATTGCCCGAGGGCCGATTATATCGGCATTTACGAGGCGACGACGTTTTAACTGCCAACGATATTATATTATTTGGCACGGCCTTATGGTTATATATTAGACGTATAGTACGATTTATGATGTCTGTAGTGATATATTAGGTGTTGAGGCTCGATTTACCTTTTCTTGGCATAATATATTAGCGTATGGCTTAAAATATGTCCGTACCCTACCCCGCGCTGACACCGCTTCGAATCGTCACATTGACGTCAAATGGCGCAACAGAAATAAGCTTCATATTTGATTAATATCAAAGATCTATAGATCTTCGATCTCAAAGCGTAGATCAAAACGTTCTTCTCACCTCCAACTTCTGCCTGTCCCAGTTCGGACTAATTAGCGAGCATACAAAAGCGAATTGTTAACCCCACGTCACCGCCATCTCACTTCGCCCACGTCTTAAACCACCACCTGCCACAGTGAACCTGCCATCTACATTCTCACATCACAGAAATAAACCTTCACACGCGACGGCCTAGCCCGGCCCAGCTTAGACCACCATGTCAGCCCCCGCACCACCCATAAACCTCCCCGCAAATGTCCCCGCAGACAGCCTCCAGGCCGACCTCATCCGCCAAGGCCTCCCCAGCGACCTCATTGTCCAAGTCACCGCCTACGTCAAGGCCTACATGGCCCCTTACGATGGCTCCCATGACTTCGCGCACATCCTCCGCGTCCTGGGCCTCTCGCAAACTCTGCGCGGCCAGAACCCCGCCCGCTATGACCGCGTCGCCACCATCCTCGCCGCCCTCCTTCACGACGTAGGCGATAGGAAGTACCTCCTCCCTCACCAGGACGGCGCCACACTCGTGTGCGATGTGCTCCTCTCTTTCGGCGCCACGGACGAGTTCTCCGAAAAGGTCCAGGCTATCGCGTCAGCTGTGTCCTATTCCTCGGAGATCAAGGATCCGCAGGTTGTCCGGGATGTTATTGCTAGGTTTCCGGAGTTGGAGGTCGTGCAGGATGCGGATCGCTTGGATGCTATTGGTGCGGTGGGGATTGGGAGGGTGTTTACGTTTGGGGGCGCGAAGGGGAGGGGGATGGAGTCTTCGCTGGATCATTTCGAGGAGAAGCTGGTGAAGGTGGCGGGGACGATGAAGACGGAGTTGGGGAGGAAGATGGCTAGTGAGAGGACGGAGAGGCTGCTAGGGTTTATGAAGATGTGGGAGGAGGAGGTGAGTGAGGCAGAGGGGGGGTTGGAATGCTTGAAGGGCGTGTTGGGGTAAGGGTGAAAAGTATGGGGGCGGCGGGATGAGGCAGGTGCATGATGCGTGTTTTGGGGGCAATGATGGATGCATGCGGCGTGTTCATGGGCAAAAGTGTGGAACCATCGCTCCGTCTCGTATTAGGAGGCAACTGGCATTTTCCCAGAGCCCCCATGAATATTTCTGCACTTTTGACACTGTCCAATCTAGAATGGATGGTGGTTCTTGGCGTTGCCATATTGCATCGTGACAGGGAATAATTGGCGTACGGGGGAGCCTAGAGCTTTCGCACTGATAACATCAAATTGAACTGGGGAGATAGCCCCTACGTATACCCCACATTTGAAATAGGACTCAGCTACCTGGTTACGAGCAACAGCTGTCGTATTCTTTGTCGACCGCATTTCCGGAGTATCGTAAAGCTATGCTAAACAACTCAACCCCACTGCGTAACTTGACAGGGGCTCCTCGAGTCCTGTGACGGATCTACCCCCCTTGGACTGAAGCTACAACACTACTTTCTGTGGGTTCCCAGAATGAGTGATATGGCGGGCGGAGATCTAACCGTCGGACCTAGGAATAGTTGGATCCTACGATTGCAAAACAGGTTGCGGGATGAGAATGGTATGCGACTCGTGCCTTGGGGAGTTTAGTGAGGGGTATAAGTTCTTACTGCACTATGGGAGGAATGTGGGGCTCCGCATTTAGTGTTGGACGCGGGGATGTGATGTTGGATGTTGGATGTTGGATCGTTGGGTTTGTGTGAGGTTATTGGCTAAATGGGTAATACACTACATGCGATCCTTCAGTCTAGCGAACTATAACCAGTTAAACAACCACACTATAAATGAGATCCAACATGATGTGGCGCATCAGCCTCCCGCAGTTAGGTCCCGGGTCATCTCCGTTAATATAACGTATAGTACCAACATCACCTTCGGTCGGATTGGGACGTGAAATATCTCCAAACGGGCGGCGACAGATGCTATTTCCAAACTTTAAGATGTGGCCAGTGTAGCGTTGGCGGATACAGGACCGAGTTCCCGGTAGGTATTATCACATTGCAGGACAAGATAATATGAAGTATATAAGAGATGAGACATCACGTAGACCGCACTGTATCTCTTCATCACAAACTTGCCTCATCTGCATATTATCTCGACACCAAGTTACAAACACACTTATAAAATTCGTCTACTTCAACTTGCAGTAAGCCCACGAAAGAAAGACGCTCCGTTTGCAACCATCTAACCGTGTTCCTTCCTCAATAGCCGCCATTCAAAATGAAGCTCACCGTGGTCGTCAGTATCCTTGTTGCCGTCGCCGCAGCTCTCCCAGCCGCTGCCCCAGCCGCCGAACCTTTGCCTTTCGATTCTCTCCCACTCGAGAAGCGCCAAGGGTGCAGCCCATGTGTCTCTCACACTAGGTCTTGCTGCAGCGCACCCTACTGCCAGATCTACTCTTGCTAGACGCAACTCGTCCAAACTCGGCATGAATGGCCTGCAAAGATAATCTCCAGTGTGTTGCAAAAGAAAACAGCAGAATAGTCTGGCATTTGCTCTGGAATTCAAACCTATTGCGTTAGCACATAGAGGGGTCTTGTGAGAGGGAGATCGATGTGCTGATCGAAGGGATGGATAAACACAAGCTAGAATTCAACAGTTAACTATTTCCAACAACTGATGTGCCACGCGTAACACACTGATCAGAGCAGTGTTTCGTTCGACTGGAAAATCATTATTTTGATCCATATTTAGTAAAATACAGGCTTGATCTTCCCATTTGCCCTGTCCATGAGGCGGATTGGTAGCAACTCGTCGTACCTGAATCACTATTAGTATACTACCCATTCCTCACTTTCAACGCTCGGAGGGAAACTTACACATGCTTAACCCATGCACTCGTAATTCGCCTCGTCAGTGCTGGGTCCACAATCTCCTCCGCCGCAAACGCATTCGCGCTCCTTACCGGATTCATCAGCCGGCGGTACTCCTCGTCGAGCTCCTTATACCGAAGCTCCCTAGCCTCCTTCCCCTTCTCCTTCTCTATCTTCTTCAGCTCCGCCGCGTGCCCGACTTCAATGCCACCCTCAAGCGGTAGGCTTCCCCACTCTCCACTGGGCCATGCAATACGCATCCTCGGGTCCCGGCAATCGAGCATGAGCCCTCCAGCAACACCGTACACCCGCCGCGTCACGACGGAGAACACTGGCATTGTGGTGCTGAAGTAGGTCGTCCCAAGCGCGACACCATGCCTCATAGTCGCGGACCGCTCAGCTATCGTGCCGATCGCATAACCCGGTACATCCACAAACTGAACGAGCGGAATATTAAACGTATCCAAAAACTTCAGATGCCGTGTCAGCTTCTGACTTCCCAACGCATCGAGCGCCCCGGCATTGACCTCGCAGTTCAGACTTATGATCCCGACGGGCCGTCCATCGAGCCTCGCAAGCCCGGTAATGGCAGTCGTGCCCCATAGCGCGCCGATCTCGAACCAGCTCCCCGCATCAACTACTGTCTCAATAATCGCGCGCGGATTATACATCCTCGTCCTCTTGCGCGGGATGATAGTTCGAAGGCCCTCACAGCTCCGCTCCACAGGATCCCCGCTCTTGATCACCGGCGGCAGCGCTAGGCCGTGGTTTGGAAGGTAGCTCAGCACTGTACGCAGCTGCTCGAAACATCCTTCTTCATCTGCGGCGAGATTGTCAATCGTCCCGTTCGTGCAGTGCATCCCCGGCCCGCCGAGGTCCGTGAACGAGAGGCCTTCTTCAAACGTCGCGCCTGCGACTACCTTCGGGCCTGCATTGAAGAGGGAGCCAATGTCCGCCGCCATGACGGAGAAGTGACAGGAGACGACACGTGCGGCGCCGAGCCCGATTGCAGGACCCAGAACAGCGCCGAGATTGGGGATGCCGAGCTCGAGTTGTTTCGCTACCTGCGAGAAGCTGGGTAGCGGCGGGATGTAACTGTATCCCTGCGTTCTGATCGTAGTCACGCTTCCGCCACCAGACGACCCGTCTACAAGCTTGACGATCGGGAGACGGAGCTCAATCGCCATTTTCTCCATATAGATCGTCTTCTCAACTAAGGCCCCATCCGCATGTCCCGCACGAATCGAAAAGTCGTCTGCGGTGAAGACTACCTTCCTCCCACGCAGCGCGCCAAAACCTTGCACATTATTGCTCGGTGTGAAAGCCACCGGCTCCTCTTGGATCCCGGCGAGTCTCTTCCACTCCACAGTTCCGGCGACGGAACCTACCTCGTAGAATGTACCCGGGTCGAAGAGCCGGTTTACTCGCTCGCGGACCCAGAGCTTCCCGGCTGCTTTCTGACGCGCGTAGCCCACATGATTGGGATCGGGGTTTGCAGCAAGACTCTGAAGAGTGGAAATCTGTGCGAGGATATCTGAGTAGTCTGCTGGGAGAGCGGAGGCGGACTTTTGGCGGCGCTTGCGGGGGGTGTTGGGCGGGTTGATGTGATTTGTGACTTGCGAGAGACGATCGGTGGGACTTGAGGGAGTCGCTTTGTTGGTTTTAGAACTCATAGCGAATTCTATGGATTGCTGGTATGTAGTATTGAAATGTTGGCCGCGGGCGCGAAGAGATTGCCGGCTGGTGTGAGGGACTGTACTCTATATATCTATGAAGAGAATCTGATACATGCTACTGTGACAAAAATAAAATATCAGGAATCAACCAGAGCGAAGTTGGCATTGCTTTAGGTAAATATAGAATATAGATAACCGATTTGACATCCGTACGTTGCTGCGAGAGTCCCCCCGCACAGAATAACCAACGTTGTGGGTACTACGAGGCTGAGCCTCGGCTCAACCCCAGATTTCTAGGCTGTGGGGAAATGAGAACTACCCGTCAACGATGGATGATATGTGCTTATATCTGATCAATGCTTCCGAGTTAATTTTATCGCTTTCGTCATTGAAAATCTGAGCCAAACTTTCCCATTCATTGATTATACTTAAAGCACAACGCGTCAAGCGTCTGGTATATAAAGAGGCCAACTATGCCAATCATTACGCCAATCGCTGCGGCCTTCCTTGTGCTTTGAGGGCCAGAGTTTGCGGAAAATAGGCTTAATCAATGGGTGTAATGCAGAATCAACATTCCTCTCAATTTGTTGTAACTCCTGTGCAAGTAACTGCTGGCGAGAATCGTCTTGAGGATTTCGTTTAACTTGCCACGACTGTCTAAGGACCGCTAAAACATCGCCAATCCCAGGAGATTCCATGTAACCATGGAAAATCTTTCCGTCACTAGCCAATACTTTTAGTCTATCTAGTGGCAATGAGCCATCAGGCTTTCCCGAGGAAATGGCCCGGAAAATCTGCTGAGCGAGAGCACCATCTATCGCGTTATTGATGAATGCGTCTCGGATTTGGCCATTGCGAGGTTTGAAAGCTGGCCGAGTATGGTGACTTCTTATTTGGGACAGTAATCGGCCCCCGGTAATATATGGGGGATAGAACGCATCTCCAAAGCACTGTTGGTCGAACTCGTCAAAAGTAGGGCAGTTTGGAGTTTCGGGCTGTTTAGCAAAGTTTGTGGCATCTAGATTTAGGGACACACGTCGAAGCCTTGGTATGGCACCAATAGCTTTGTAGGCAGCAATTTCGGTGCCATCACCTCTAGAGCGATGTATCGTCAGTCTCAAGTCTTCGAGCAATGGACAATGCTCTCTAATACGTGCAATGTCTCCTAGCGAAATGTGATCGATGCTTCGCTGAGGGCATATATGTAGTTTGCGTAACCTGGAGCCGTGATAATCGAGGGTTGAGTCTAGGATAATTCGAGGGATATCTCCTCTAAGTGTGAGCGTGCATAAAGGAGGTAAGCTGCGGAGAAAGCGACTCGCAGCATGAAGATGTTCTAAAAGCGGCGCATCTACGAGGCTTAGGGCCAAGTTAGTAAGGGAAGGGAAGCTGCAATTTGTTGTTAAAAAAGTCGAATGTAGTTTCGTCGATACCGGATTTGAACTGAAGGGTTCTCAAAAGAGAGAAATCTTCGTGTGCTCTTAAACCCTTCAGAATATTCACACTTTCGCAACCAGACAGCTGCAGGAATTGCAATGAGCCCCCCGACAAGCTACGCTTCCTTTTACCAAGCGTAAAGCCCTTCCAAGGCTGCCCGGTGTCTTGCCCATTATATTGGGATCTGCTTGGGGAGTGCTGGAAAAAGTGCAGCTCTTTCAAGTTTGGCGCCAGCCCTGCTACGAGGCGTATTACGGCTTCACGCGGGTAGCTAGGGCCATCATGCTCGGAGCCAGGCATTAGGTGAAATTCGAGGGGCCTATTCTCATAATAGAGAAGCCCTATACTGCATAGACATGAAGACGACACAAGGTTGAGATCGTGGGTGTCCATTGTAGGAGCACCTAGGCTGCGCAACCTAAGCTTACTGATGTGAAGTCTGCATTGGCCCTGATGCTGTAGAGCCTGGAGAAGACAAGGCGGAAAGTGGCTATTGCATGCAAAGATCAGATCCACTAGTGAAGGCAATTGCCTGACTAAATTGGCTAGCTCCCTCCAACCGTCGTTGGTCCCGTAAACAGATTCAATGGACGCTGGGGTCGCATAGGCATCACCAAGTATACGCCAATCAAGGATTTCATCGCCATAACCACGCTCTTTCGCAGAGATCGCAGGCCTGTGCCACTGGTAATTGGGTTTGAGGTCGTCGCCATGAGACGGCCAGTAGCCATCTACTACCAGGCGGCGGACGTGTCTAAAGCTCCCAGTGCGCTGTAGCATGTCGTAGCATTCTTGCACGTCTCGGAGAAGTTTTGGACGAGTGGACACATCAAACTTGATAGTACGGACGAGGAGAGCAGTGACGGCGAAATAGCAGTATTTGCTAGCACATGCGATGGCAGCCACGCTTGCCATGTAATCACGGCCAAGATATTCACAAATCTGTAGTAAAATTTCTTCCGGCAGGCTCTCTAAGGTCGTAGGAGGCATTTTGCAGGCTTATATATTGTGCGAAGATATGAATAAAGCCCAAAGCATCGTACAGTGCTGTAATATGGCTGTGAGGTACGGTAAGCGCGCAACTCGATTTGCTAAAGTCGGTGTAAAGTGGCTCCGTGACTCCGTGGCTCTGTTGCATGTCTATAGGGCTGAGCCTCGGTCCAACCCCATATTTCGAGGCTGTGGGGTATAGTGGGGTAATGGGTAATGAGAACAACCCCCTCCAGCAACAACAGCTGCCTATCTATCGAGTAGCGGAGAGCATCACAGGTTGAATATCTACGTATTATAGAATCCATAAGTCTTACATACGAATACAAGGCCACCTCAATATGCCTGAATCACGCCCGCCCATTCGACCTATCAGGCGGCTTCTCATTGTAAATAGGCAAGTATAACCCAATCCTCCTTCATCCACTACCAGCAATTGACTAGTTCCAGAGGTGAAATTGCAATCAGAATTCTATCTTCTGCCCGCGAACTCAACCTCGAAACGTACACCCTGCACACGGCAGACGACACCTCGCATACCCTTCACGCGACGCACGCCCTTTCGATTCCATCCCCATCCACCTACCTCGACATCCCCGCCCTTATCGTCATTATCAAATCCCACAACATCGATGCCGTCCACCCTGGTTATGGCTTCCTCTCCGAGTCGGCTGAGTTTGCGCACCGAGCATGGACAGAGGCGGGTGCGGTTGTGATTGGTCCGGGATGGGAAACTCTAGCCAGGACAGGAGATAAACTCGCTGCACGCGCGTTGGCGGAGCAGTGCAGTGTCCCTGTGCTTCCAGCACTACAGACGCCGACTGATAATGTCGAAGATGTAAGACGATTTGGGGCGCAAATAGGCTGGCCTATCATTGTTAAAGCCGTTGATGGCGGGGGCGGAAGGGGAATCCGCATAGTGAGAGAAGAAGGTGATCTAACAGGACTAATGGAGAGAGCGCTACGAGAGAGCCCACAGGGACTTGTATTCGCTGAGAAGGCAGCAGTCGATGGCTACCGGCATGTCGAAGTGCAGATCGTGGGTGACGGAACGGGAAATGTTCGACATCTATGGGAGCGAGAGTGCTCTATCCAGCGACGCTTCCAGAAGGTCGTCGAGTTCGCGCCAAGCTCCATTAGAAACCGAGGGGTGGTTTTGCATGTCATCGAAGCCGCGATGCGCATGGCGAGAAAGGTATCCTACCTATCCCTCGGCACCTTTGAATTCCTGGTCCACAGCTCCAACCCGGAGTTCTACTTCCTCGAAGTTAACCCGAGGCTGCAAGTGGAGCACACTATCACGGAATCTCTCTGCCCCGGCCTGGATCTTGTCAAGGTTCAATTGTGTCTCGCCGCAGGACAAGAACTCGACACTCTCCTCCCGAATATCTCTAGCGACCCCCTCATCCCTCCCCCACTTCACTCCCTCCAGCTCCGCATCACCGCGGAAGACGCCACCGCAAACTGGGCACTTAACACCGGAACCATAACCTTCCTTGCCCTCCCCTTTGGCAACGGCATTCGAGTCGACCATCACCTCACCCCCGGCCTCGTCGTCAAAAGCGACTTCGACAGCCTCCTCGCCAAGCTCGTCATCACCGCATCCACCTGGCCAGATCTCATCGCCAAAGCCATACGCGCCCTCAATGACACCCACATCACAGGCGTCAAGACCTCCCTCCCAGCTCTCCGTGGCATCCTCGCACACCAGGCCTTCATAGCCCAGGCGTGCGATACCCAATGGCTCGAGAGCAACCTCCCCACTCTCCTTGCGACGGGTACCTCCATCACCGCCTCCCTCCCCAATCCCGCTCCCACGTCAGCAACCCCCGCGTTTGCACCATCCTCCTCGAGCGCCCCTCTCCGCAAAGGTGATGCCTGGTCCTTAACCCTCACCCCCACAACGTCGTCAACATCCACCTCCACCCCTCCACCGGCCCCTGCCCACCTCCTCCTCACCAAACTTCACCGCAACGATTTCCCGGCCTCGCTCACCGCCGATATACTTCTCACCCCCGCCTTTGCACCCCCGGCATCGTACACCCTTGCTCTGACATCTACAACCGCCTCTGCTGGCGCCCTCGCCTCATCCTCCACACACCGCCGCGGCGAGGCAGGTAACGCGCGACACATTGTGTTTCCATTCCCCGGGCAGCTCGTCGAGCTCCTAGTGGACGTTGGAGATCATGTGGGGAAGGGGGAGGTGGTGGCGGTAGTTAAACAGATGAAGATGGAGTTAGAGATTCGGGCAGGGGGGGAGGGGGTAGTGGGATGGGTGTTTGAGGGGGAGGACGGTGATGAGGTTGGAGAGGGGGTATTGGCTGTGGAGTTGGTGGAGGAGGGGGGGAGGGCAAAGTTGTGAGGTTAGGATAGGATACGTAGATAGTGACGTAGGCTGGGGTTGCGCCGCTGTTTGTGACATTTAGAACTGAAGATATCAGGATAGCATGATAGATCTGCACATAGATAAAATCACATAGAACCAAAGATCCTTTTCAATTGTATCCTGTGTGCCATGTCAAGGGTGATCATTGATTAAACTTCATAACTCGTATAGGGATCCGCATCTAAACTAACCAAAAATGTGAACACGGGTGCTAAGAGGTCGACTTTCAAGGGGACGACTAGGAATAAACAGAGAGTGCAGAGAGGTCCTTCGATGCTGACAAATGATTTACACCAAATGATTCATAATATTCTGTGCTTTGATCGCCTCGCCTGCTTGAGTTAGCATATATGTCTCGACCTCGAATAGGTTCAATTACCTCTCTCAGCATAGTCCAGCAAAATGAAGTTCGGAGTGGTGCCATGCGCCTTTTGGCAAAGTCCTACCTGCGCCATAATCGATGCCACGCTATTTGTCTTCTCTGCCCCCAGGATGTCTGGAATTAAGACGCCATCCTTGCCAGGGGTGAGGGCAATGTCGAGTACGTGGTTGATAATAGAGAAGCGACCAGATGATGATGCATTAGGCGGCCTATCGACAGAGCATCTACAACCGTTAGTACGGGCTACTAATACAGAGGTATATAGTATTGTCCTACTGTGGAAATTTTGGATCTGTTTGGGAGAAGGGCGTCTCAAAGCAGTATGCGAACTCGTCGAGGATATACGGGACCTTGGCTGTATCCGCGTGGTAATCTGACATGAATTAGAAAATGGTTGTCTGGAGTGCAAAATATGTCCTCACCAAGGAACATCACAAGCCTCTTATTCGAATTAATCATTTCCTGCAGCGTCGGCCACTCGCTCAAGGCGAGCTTTTTCGGCGGCGTATATGCAAACTTTGCGAGCCCGCTGTTGACCATTGCCTTGCCGAAAATGGATACATCCGCTTTATCCTGGTTCGTGAGGAGAAGGGTGACAACTTCATTTGGATGAACCTCCATCCAGGCATTGATGCGCTCCAGATACCGCACAAGTGGGCCGGTGTTGAGGAGAAAGCACGATGTATGGCACATAAACATTTCACCCAGCCCGAAGAGATTATGTGTCTGTCGAGTGTGAGGTCCCGAGGTAGATATTCTGAGGGGGACTGCATGTTACCTGAGCTTGTAGGAAGCGGATCCCCATATCCAATTGCCCCTCCACCTCGAGCCCCTGATTCTGGGTCGGCAGCACCCCTACGAAGGCGCTTCTCGGGGTTCAGTTTCGGAGTTACTCGGATATTGTGGGGGTCCTTACCTGTTATGGGCACCGATCTGAGTAATGTTTGAGTATTTGCGGCCGCAGAGGCGGGCATCGCCATTGCATCCAGCAGCAGAAGAGGCGAACGATGCGAGCAAAAGTAGAGATTGGAAGTTGATCCGCATAATGATAGGAGTGTGCGACTGATTTGTCTGTGGTTGATACAAATGAGGGGGATCTAAAGGAGGCGGCTATTGCCAGAGAGCTATGAGATGTGTAGGTCCACAGTAGACAGTATAGAAATATGGCGTTCAGGGAAAGGAATGATGAATATGATAAAGGATACTGAGGCAGGTGGATATACTTATGTGGTTCATGAGATCTAGAATATTGACGCCGATGAGACTCCGGTGAGCCACCAGGAGAAGGCACATCCCCGGATATTTTGGAAAGAGCGGCCGGCCAGCTGCCTCATTGCCCTGCACCTCACCGCACCTGCCAGTATAGTCCGGTCATTATAACGTCGGCCCGCCAAATATGACCTTGCAAGGGGGGTGACGATGAAGACGACAACATCATAACAACACAAAAAACGTAAATATGATAAAAAGGGAGACAGAATGGGGTGGCACCGGCTGAGTGATATATATGCAGATGACCGCCTGGATAGGCCTCACCTGGGCGCTTGATGTGCGTTGGTCATTATATGAAGTTGAATGAGAGCACGGGATGAAGGTTTTTGAGATCTCGGGGATCTCTATACTCTCATGTGCCGGCCATGTCTGAGATTAAGAGATCGAAATATCCTATGTTGGGCTCGTGATTGGTGGTGGTGATGGTTTCATAATTCTGGCAACGGACCAATCATGTGGCTGTCACGTGCTGAATTAGTCAGCACCTTAAATTAAAGTCAAATCTCAATCTCACGTGATAACGTGATATCGATCGCGGCAAGATTGGCGAGCTAAACGCGTGTCTAGTCTGGGGAGGCGGGGCATGAACATCAGACCAATGACAGTATAGCTTCACCAGCGAGTGTTTATAACTCAGGCAATTATGCGACAGCCAACTAGTCTTGCTGAGGAGGCGTATATGCAAATATGTCGCATATAGCCGGTGCAGCGGCCTACGAGTATGAGATCTCATCCGATGATGGCAATGCTCTCCAGGCGGACAGATATATCCAAGGTACAGATCCCACTGCATACCTTATGCCTTATGGCAATGAATCTCACCGCAAATAGGCGTCATAAATATCTCTGATAGATCAGAGACTGAAGACGAAAATGCCGCCCCATCAACAGACACCAAGCACGCACACCTCAAGGGCAAGCGCAAAGCTGGCCAGAAGGTCGAGTGGTCGGACGACGGATCCGAGAATGCATACGAGAAGTTCAAGAATCGCGCATCTACGAAGCGAAAGAAGACCGCCGCAACGAGAAAGAAGGCGGCCTCTAGGCTGAAAAATGCCGTTGTGGGACGCCGGCAGGCGAAGCTGGATGGTGGTGGATCGAAAGCGGTGGCAGCCGAGGAGGATTCTGATTTCGATATGATGGAGGATTCACTGCCGGAGTATTTGCTCACCCGACGCAAGCAGTTCGACGCAAATAAAGCAAAAATGCGAAAAGCAGGATTACAGTTACCACCGGATTACGACGATATCGAGTTTTCAGATGATGAGAGGCTACTAAAGCTGCAAGAGCGCCCGGATTTCTCAGCGGATATCAAGGCTTCAAGGGAATATAAAGACATTCAGCTCCCTCAATCGTCGGGAATAATCCCAGCTCCCATTTCACAGTACCTCCGAGATTACCAAGTCCAAGGCGTTGCATTCCTCCACGAGCTCTTCGTATACCAGAAGGGCGGAATCCTCGGCGACGACATGGGACTGGGCAAAACTGTACAGGTAGCCGCCTTCCTCGCGGCTGCATTCGGCAAAACCGGCGACGAACGAGACTTCAAGCGGATGCGCAAGATGCGGAGGGCTATGGACCGACGGTGGTATCCTCGGGTGCTGATCGTATGCCCTGGTACTCTGATTGAAAACTGGAAGCAGGAATTGGGTCGTTGGGGTTATTGGCATGTGGACTCGTATCATGGATCTGGGAAGGAAGATGTATTCCAAGCTGCCAAAGCGGGGCGGTTGGAGATTCTCATAACGACCTATACGACGTACAAGATGAACAAGAGCCAGCTAAATTTGATCGAATGGGATTGTGTGGTCGCCGATGAATGCCACATCCTTAAAGAGAGGACATCCGAGACTACGCAAGCTATGAATGAGGTCAACGCTTTATGCCGGATCGGCCTCACAGGCACAGCAATACAGAATAAATACGAGGAGCTATGGACGCTCCTCCACTGGACCAATCCCGGCCGGTAAGTATCCGTCAAGTCATAGACACCAACTAAAGCAAACCATGACTAACTTTCCCAGATTCGGTCCTCTCTCGACCTGGAAATCCAGCATCTGCCTCCCTCTCGCTGTCGGCCAGTCCCACGATGCCAGCATTCAACAACTCAGCATCGCGCGCAAGACGGCGAAAAAGCTCGTCGAGAACCTGCTCCCACAGTTTTTCCTCCGCCGCATGAAATCTCTCATCGCGCACCAGCTGCCCAAGAAATCCGACCGTGTCGTCTTTTGTCCGCTCACCGGTGTCCAGCGTGATGCCTACGAGCGCTTCCTCGACGGTGACTTCGTCGACCTGGTCAAGCACTCCGCGGACCCGTGCGAGTGCATGTCCGGCAAGAAAAGGGGCTGGTGCTGCCACGCCACGCTGCTAGGGTCGGGGACCAAGTGGCAGGCTCTAGTGTTTCCTGTTATTGCCACGCTGCAAAAGCTGTCGAATCATCTGGCGTTGCTGATTCCGTCGTCGACCGATCCACAGGAGAAACAAACGCGAGACTTGGATTTCCTACAGATGATGGTGCCAGATCGCTGGGAAGATTTGTATAACCACCGCGACTCGATCTTCAACCTGTCTAACCCGGAGTTCTGCGGCAAGTGGAGGGTGTTGAAGAGGCTGCTACGGTTTTGGCATGGGAATGGGGATAAAGTCCTTGTGTTTAGCCATTCGGTCAAGTTACTCAAGATGCTACAGCATTTATTTCACAATACTGCCTATAACGTGTCCTTCCTCGACGGTAGCCTCAGCTATGAGGACCGCCAGAGGGTCGTCGACGACTTCAACTCAGATCCAGGACAGTTCGTGTTTCTCATCTCTACAAAGGCAGGCGGGGTTGGGCTAAATATTACCTCGGCAAACAAGGTCGTCATCTTTGATCCCAACTGGAACCCATCCTACGACCTACAGGCACAAGATCGTGCCTACAGAATTGGCCAGACCCGCGACGTCGAGGTGTTCCGCCTGATCAGCGCCGGCACAGTGGAAGAGATCGTCTATGCTCGGCAGATATACAAGCAGCAACAAGCCAATATCGGCTACAACGCATCGCTGGAACGCCGCTATTTCAAAGGCGTACAGAACCAAAAAGGCCAGAAGGGTGAGATCTTTGGCCTCGCCAACCTCCTCACATTCCACTCTGACGAGGTCGTCCTTCGCGACATTGTCAATAAGACCAACGTTGCCGAGGCCAAGGCCGGCGTAGGACTCATCGACATTGATATGAACGACGCGGACGCTACTGCCGACGATGATATCCCCTTTGATGAAACTGACATGGGCGAGGATGCCGCGTTGAGCCAGCTCGTCGACAAAATCATCGGCGACTTCGATGCCGCCGATAACAAGCCCAAATCCATGGCCCGCAAGCCGAAACGCAAGGTAGATGCCATCTCCGCCATCTTGGCGAGCGCTGGTGTCGAATATACGCACGAGAACTCCGAGGTCGTGGGCTCAAGCAAGGTCGAAGAACGACTCAGTCGCCGCGCGGAGGCCGCAATCCCCAACTCACTCGCTGGGGAGAGGCGGCTCTTTGACGACGACGACGACCATGGCGGTCACTACGATCGCTCCTTTTCCTCTGATGGCCGCCCGTCCCGCAAATACGTATTCCGACCCCCTCCCGATGTACTCAAGCGACAGTTCTGCACAATGGCGCGCACGTTCGGATTCGACAGTGCCACCTCGTTTGCGCTTGTGGTAGAGGGGTGGACGACTGAACAGCGGCGGGGGAGTCTGGAGAGGTTCTATCGCCTGCGAAGGGAGAAGATGGAGGCCGAGGGGGAGGCTGAGAGAATGAGAGGGTTGATGGAGAGGGGGAGGAGGGTGAGGGAGGAGAGGGAGAAGATGGAGAGAGAGGGAGAGTTGGAGCCGGTCGCAGAAGATAGGGAGGATGGGGAGGAAGGTGCGAAGATGGATGTCGATTGGGAAGGTGCGGTGGACGTGAGGGAAGGTGCGACTAAAGACGCCGATAAGGCATATATGCAAGACGAGAGGGAAGGGACGATCAACGACACCACCAAAGCAAGCGCGCGTGTTTTCACGGAAGGTGCATCTATGGCAGTCGACGAGGCAGGCACGACGGGCGACGAGACAGAACGAGGAAGCGAGGTTCTCAATCCGCTAGCGTCACATCAATATGCGCGTAGTGGTCGAAGCGAGGCTGATGATACTGAGAAGATGCAGGGAATACCGGAGCCGATCACGTCGAGCGAGGATGAGGATGATCAGCTCTAGACGTGTGCGTTGTACGAAGTTTATAAGAGTGGGCGTGGGCGTTTCAATGGCTGGGATTTGGACGTGGAGTTCGGATGATACCCCCCTAATATGTAAGGTAGAGAATATAGGATTTTGGTGATTTTCTGATGGGGATTTTCCGTTTCAGACACGGTATATGGAAGGTGCTGTTTGGCGACTGATTTTTTCGTTTCACGGCTTCGTTCGGCTTCGCATGTCTTCCCACGGCTTCATCGGCTGTAATAAGCTACTGTTTCGAGTATAGGCATGACTGCCGCATGTTTGCTTCTCTGCGCCTCCCTCTCACCACACGAACTGCCCTATCTCTTGCCAACGCGTATCCCACGCACGCACACGCGAATGTAGGAGCGCGCACCCGACCCGTGATATTTGTGATACGCGATCGACAGGAGTCCCCCATCACAGCCACTGTGTACCCCAACTCCCCCAGTACCATCCCTTGCATTCGTAGTGCACACACCGTCCTATGCTAGTTTTGCTATCTGTGCTATTTGAGGTTGTGGAGCGGTGGATCCCCGAGCAACTTCCTAAGATTTCGTGACATCATGGATGGAGAAATCAGACCTGTGCCTGCGCCTGGCTACACGTGCGCAAGGCTTGTAAAACTGTTTCTCGTCGTCTCTCCGAGGCCTTCTCGGGATGACGAAGTGGAAAGAGAAGAGAGGAAGTCGTCAGTCACCGAGGCATTAAATGGGGATTGTGAAATGCTGTACCGGACTTCACCAGGTCGCAGTACCTCACAGCATACACCAGAATCCTCGGCGACTGGTTCAATTCATCCGTCCACAGTCCAGTATGATGGCCACAATTCGCGGCTGTGTACTCAAGTATTCCCTCATCCCTCCCAGATCACTTTCATCTTCCCCACAAATCCCCCCTTCGGCGTCGGCCAAGCGCATCAACGACCGCCTTGGCACTACTACAACGGCGCGATCGCCGACTGCCGCCCCGCCATAAAGTAAGGAAATGACGCAGTAAACAGCGCCAGCGACCGCTAAGGGCCGCTAAAACAACGCGGTCGCGGTGAGCTTAAAGGCACAGGTCCACTGTTTATGCAGGACCTCGGTGGGAGGCCCACTGCCGTGCAAACACGTTAACCGGTTCTGTGAATGTCCGAGTCGCATCGCAATGTTGGATGTCCACGGCTGCCATCGTGCTGCGGTGATGGGTCCACGGCCGTGTTTCAGCAGCGGCATCGGCCTGCTGCTTTGGTGCTGACCGAACGGCTCCTGCCCTGTACGTTGCTGGGTGTGACGGTGCTTTGTCGATGTGTCAGGCCCCGTTGGACAGCATAGTAAGGTGACAGGAGGACGGCTTGCCCTATCAGACGGTGATCGGACGATGAGTTGCGCGATGCAGCTGTGATAGGAGACTCCGATTGATGATGACCAGACGATGATACTGTGATGGCCGTACTAACTAGAGCACCAGCTCGAGAAGGAAGGCCGATCTTCAGGAACAATCAGTGTCCCCGGCGTCCGCGGCGTCCATCAGGATCCATCGTCGACGGCATTGCCTGGTTGAGCGGGGTGGCGACACACTACCGGGCACCTTGTGGGTTTACAAACAGAATTTGTGGAATTTGTGGACTTTGTGGGATACAATGGAATTCAGAAGGTGGAATATGTGGAATAACTGGAATAAAATGGGTAAGGGATAGGCAACATATGCGCAAACAATCGTACCTTTGTAGGTACACTACGATAAACTACGCTGGACTAACTTTTCCCTTTTCTCCCTTTGTGTCCCCTTAAAGTACTTTGTTTACCTCACAACCTGTCTCACTCTCACACACTCTCTCTCTCTTCATATCAACCACAGTCCGTCCATCGACAAAAGCTTTTACCCTTCTAACGCCCTCTTTTGTTATTATTTTTTGAGACAAAACCTCAACTACTGCACTCTTTTTTTTGTACCACCGTTCTCAGTTTTCACGAACACACTTCCAATCCGCAGACATGAAGGTCATCATCGCTTCCACCCTCACCGTCGGCCTCGCCACGGCCCTCATGCCCCGCGCACCCTCTGCGCCTCCAGGATACTGCTGCTTCACCCTCACTGCTGCCAACCCAACACTAGGCTCCGACATTGTTGAGGAGGACACCATCGGCCAGAACCGTGTCTTCAGCAATTACCCTGACGGCGCATACTGCATCAACCCCGCCGACAAGGGCAAGCTCTACGACTCCCTCGGACACACCTGTATCATCTCCCAGACCACTCAGCGCTTCCAGTGCACCCAGGGCATCCGCTCGCAGAACAAGTTCGTCGTTGGCGGCAATGGTGACTTCTTCGTCGATGAGAGCAACGACTTCTGGGCCTGCCCATCGCAGGGACCTGGCGAGGAGGGCGGATACGAGATCTTTGCAGAGGCCAAGGAGGATACCACCGGCTGCGTGCCCATCACCATGGCCAGCACCGGGGATGCTTGCGCCCCTCCCGCCGGCCCCATTGGCACCGGCACCGGCACCGCACCCGTCCCAACAGGCACTGCTCCAGGCTCGCCAGGCACCACCGTCCCTGCGTCCCCATTGCCCACCGGCGCCACATTCCGCAAGCACGCCCACCCAGCTTTCAACAACAAGAAGGTTGTAAATGGCGTTAAGGGTGTCGCCGGCACCGGAACTGGCACTGCTGTTCCCGCCCCAACCACCACCGGCACCCCCCAGAAGTGCGCCCAGGCCCTCACCCCTGGCTCTTTCATCGAGCCTAAATTGATCGTCCCAGTCTCGCGTGAAGACGCAGGACACCCATACGGTGACATCGCTTCCCCCATCATCACACCTTCGAACAACACCCTCTTCGCCTTCACCACCCCGGCGGATTGGACCGGCACCTGCTCGCTCCTCTTCACCTTCCCCTACGCTTCTGAGACCGCCAACCCGGGCGCGTACCACTTCTCTGGCATCGAGGAGGAGCAGGCCGGCAGCGGTGGACTCAACTTCGATCACGTCGAGGCTGATATCGACTCCAACGAGACCTGGTGGACCAAGCCGGAGCTCAAGGAGACCTACGGCAAGACCGAGATTATCCCTGGAAACAGCTACACCATCGCCACCTTCCCTTGCAAGGGTGGAGAGACCCTCGTCTACGACGTCAGCAGCGTGTCTGGCGTCGAGCTGGAGTTCGAGCAGAACGCCGAGGCGAGCCCGATCGGCCTGTGGGTTGCCAAGTGTTAAATACTGTTACATTCTACCCAACACTTCCGCGCACGCTATTGCTGTGTGTGCGTTGAAGCTGAGCGTCAAAGCGCCCCTGTATAGATTGCAGCGCGTCGTATTGTACTGAGTAGAGATCCTACCAGACCTTGTTTTTGTGTTTTTTAAGGAAAAAGGAGACGAGAGTATATATATCAGGTTTTATCGAGATGAGGGAGTAGTAATGGTGGGGGATATGGGAGGACTGGATGGATGAAAGTGACGAGGGGATTCTTTTTTTGCTCGCTGAGCTGGATGAGGCGGGTGCAGAAGAGGATAGGATAGGATACCCAACGTCTATCGAATTTACCTGAAACCCGTTCTTACTATGATTTAAATGAGGCCAAAGAGTGAATGAATCCAATTGAAAGCTGAGCGCGATGAGGATTGTAGATGAACGTGAAAATTATTGAATGAAGTATGTCGATCACGTGATGCTTTGTTAAATCACATCACGTGCACCGAACCATGCTTATTGGTCAGCATTTGACTCCAAGACAACCCCCAAAAATCCATAGGATTTATAGACGGTAGCTGTTATAATACACTAAATAATTGCGGTTGTTTCTATCTGCTCTAGCGGATTTACAAAATCAATTAAAATAAACCTATTTTGACGCGATTATTTTTTGAGAGGGGGGTTTTATATCCGTCGAGGCCGAGTGCAGCCCTTCTTTCTTACAACTTCCCACACACATGGGTCCTGGCAGCATTCAACACAAATGAAACGCCAGACCTCGCCCGGCCTGCTCACAGAGCAGACACCGCTCTTATCCACCGATGAAGATGGGCCCTCTTCCGCCTCTCCAGAAGACAACACCCCCAACCCCCCAACCCACAACGAACCCCTTGGAACGCACAGGGCAGTCCTGATAATCCTCTCCATATGCATTCTCATATTCCTACAAGGTAAGCGTTCACTCCGCACCCCGGTATTATAGGACTAATGCATGGCACAGCATCGAACATGTCCGGCATCACAACGGCACAGTCTAGTATCGCCGATGACCTCGATGCAAGCGGTGAGGACGCTATCTGGTTCACGTCCGCCTACCTAGTACGTAATCCAGTCTTCCAAAATTCACTTAATGAACCTAGCACTAACTAGACAGATCTCCATGGGCAGTCTTGCATCCCTCATAGGCCGCCTATCCCAGATATTTTCACCCCGCAGCTGCATCCTATCCTCCGCTTTTCTTTTCGCTGCCGGTGGCCTCGTAACGGGCCACGCACGGTCTTTCAATGCCTTCATTGCCGGTCGCATTGTCAGCGGCGCAGGAGGTGCAGGCATCATGACACTGACCCTCATCCTCGTAATTGAGCTGGCGGGGACGAAGCGCCGTGGCCTGTTTTTGGGGCTCACGAACGCGGGGTTTACGACTGGGGTGGCGCTTGGAGCGGTTGTTTCAGGAGGGTTAGTGGGCATTACGGGATGGGTAAGTTCGTTCCGGTGTACGCACTTGAAGAGAAAGGTGCGGCAAAGCTAATTAGTTACAGAGGCCGTTGTTCTGGGGGCAGGCGCCTCTTGCGGCTTTGGCGGGGATGGGCATCTTTTGGGGGATACCGGCACGGTTCGGATCGGCGTCTATCCTAGGTGGGAAGACGCAAAGTTTGGCGTATAAATTTACGCACGTGGATTACTCGGGCGCGGCTCTACTCGTGCGTTTCTCTTACTCTGTTATAAGCCGCATAGCAAGCTAACTCCACAGACCTCCTCGCTCGTCCTCTTCCTGCTCGGCCTCACGTCCCCGAAAATCCAATACCTCCCCATCCTCATCTCACCTGTCGTCTTCGCGCTCTTCGTCGCCAACGAGCTCTATCTCGCCCGCGACCCCATCATCCCCATTCCTGTCCTACGCTCCCGCGGAGTACTTCTCACCTGCCTTGCCCAGGTAGGCCTCATGTCCGTGCGCTGGAGTGTCCTCTTTTACGCCCCCGTCTATGCCCTTGCAGTGCGCAACTGGTCCCCGGCAACTGCGGGATCAATCCTCATTCCCACCAACGCCGGGTTTGCGCTTGGGGGGCTCCTTGTAGGGGGGCTTCACATCCGCCGAGCAGGGAGTTTCTACCTGTGAGTCCCACTCTCTCTCACAAACCTTGCGAGCATCATTAACCCCACTCTCAGCCCAACTATCATGGCCTTCACCCTCTTTACCCTCGCCGTCGCCCTCCTCGCCCTCCTCGCTACCCCTTCCTCGCCGGCCCCTCTCATCGTAGCCACCACCGCCCTCCTTGGAATCTCCACCGGAGCAGCCATAACATACACCCTCGCGCACCTTCTCCATCTCACCGCCCCACCCACCCACTTCGTCGCTACATCCCTCATCACCACATTCCGCGGCTTCGCAGGCAGTTTCGGCACCGCTATTGGCGGCGGCCTGTTCGTGCGCGTCTTGAGACGGAGTCTAGAACAGGGTTTTGCGGAGATAGGGATGCGGAGGCCCCAGCTAATAGAGGAGCTTCTGCGGAGTCCGGCAACCGTTGGGGGGCTGCAAGGGGTAGAGGCGGAGGTTGCGCGATCAGGGTATGTGGAAGCGTTACGGACGGTGTGGTTTTCTGCTGCTGCTGTAGCGGGGGCGGCGATTTTTGTGCAAGCGGCTGCTGGCTGGAAGGGGGCGGTGGAGATGGTACATGATAGGGGTGAGGACGAGGTGTGATTTTGGTTCCGCTGTCAAAATGTGTATTGGTTGAGATTGTTTGTTTGCCGAAGTGGCGAAACACGACATCACGACATTAACGCATGGCAGAAGATCGAGTAGATAGTGCAAAGACTCCTCGGATTAGACAAATAGAGCTATAGAAGCTCGGCCACCATTATTAAGTTGGTCCGATCACGATCATAAAAAGCGGGTCACTTTGTTTCCCAAAGCGGCAAGTGTTGCGCCGTCGACGAAATTCGCTTAAATTCTTATTCCGACACCAATCATCTGAGAGTCAACAGAAGCCACAAGCATGGAAATATACGCACTCCCTTCCTCTAATGAGACTTTGCGTCACTCTCGGTGTTTCGACATGATCTATAGTTGTCTCGAATTCTGGAATAACGCAACCTCGCGCTCTTAAATCCCTCGGGGTTAGTAGTAATGTCCGCGACATGGTTTAGCTATGAAATCAGGCCGTGGAGTTAACATCCTCTGTGTGCTGGATATTGGTAAAAAGGCTCCTAAAATCCATCTCTGCAGTCGGGTATATAAAGAAGTGCATATCCTCTTAATCCCTCAAAATAATCTCTTCTTCAACCACTATTCTCAACTCGTCTCATCCTCCCTTTCAAAATATGTCCAAAACCATCCTCGTCGTTGGTGCCACCGGCATTCAAGGATCTTCCGTTGCCTCCGCATTTCTCCAAGCCCCCAACTGGACAGTCCGCGGCCTTGTCCGCAATCCCACCAGCCCAGAAGCCATTGAATTAGCTACCAAGGGAGTCGAGCTCGTCAAAGGTGACCTGACGGATCCACCTTCCCTCGCCGCTGCCGCCAAGGGAGTCAACCTAATCTTCGCGAACACGCGCTTCAACCCCGCTCAGGCGTCTGAGAGCGCCGAGTTCAAGGCCCTCGCACAGCCGGGGCAGTCGCCGCTCGACTTCCACTATAAGGATGAGGTCACGAAAGGGCGCAACATCGCGGATGCGGCAGCCGCGGTGGAAGGGCTGGAGGGGTTTGTGTGGAGCTCAGCCAGCGAGCCGGGTAAGTGGAGCAAAGGGAAGTATGATGATCTGATGAGCTTTGAGTCGAAGGGCGCGGTGTGGAAGTATATTCAGGATGCGCACCCGGAGCTAGCGAAGAAGACGAGCGTGCTGTATCTCGGCTCGTATGCGACAAACTGGCGGTGGGGGGCTCCGACGTATAATTGGATTAAGGTCCGTATTTTGTGGTGGTTCTCTCATCGTCGCGGTAGCTCACAAATAGCAGAAAGACGATGGCTCGGTGGCCCTTCGCGTTCCGGGCAATGGACCGCATCCCATTCCCTTCGTTGTCCCATCCGATACGGGGAATTATGTCCTGGCGCTAACCAAAGTGCCGCCAGGCAAGAAGCTCGTCGCGTGCAGCGAGTCTCTGACATGGGCTGAGTACGTCAAGCTTTGGTCGCGCGTTGTCGGCGTGAAGGCTGTCTACGAGCCGTGCTCTATTGAGGAACATATTCGCGCGGTGCCTGGAGGGTACAGCGAGATGGTTGGCAAGATGTATGAGTACGCCACTCAGTTTGGGTACTGGGGAGATGGAGACCCTGATGTGGTGTTTCCTGAAGATGTGAGTTTTGCACTACTCGTTCTTTTATTTTGGGTGTTGGGCTGATCGCGTTTTATAGCTGGGAGTTGAGATCAAGCGAACTTCGATTGAGGATTTTTTTAGGAATGAAGATTGGTCAAGGGTATTAAATTGATATCGGGTTTGTGGGATCCGATAATTTCTTCTTCTAACTTAGTGTCAAATTATGAAAAAAATATATAATGCGTTATTTTGCAAATCCCAAAAGAGGTTGAAGGCGTTGAAGATGAGACGAGGCACCGTCCCAAGCTTATTGGCAAGAAACCCTCGGTCCCACGGTTATTATAACTGGCACAAATTTGTGGGCACAGTTCACCTTTTATACATCATAATTTTGTGTTCTTCGTCTTTTATATAAGCATACGAAGGTTATGGAGTTGAGATTGTAAAAATTGTATCGAGGCTATTTTGTAGAAGTATATTGCGTAATGAGTTGGCTAGCTGGGCACACTTGCAAGCAGCCTCTACCCCCAACATGATGGGGATCCAGATATTTACATTGCTCAAGATGAAAGCCAAATATATTTCACAGTTCCACACCAGTGAGCTCGAACGTCTGCACACTGTTCGTAGAGAAGTACGACCAGAACTTAGTTCCACTCACGGCTGTGTCAGAAGAATACTGAACGTATCTGTCGCCGCCGTCGATCTGAGTATTCCAGCGAACCACAGCAGCGCCGTCGGCGGGACGCTTTGAGAACCCGGACAGGTCGAAATTGATGTACTGGGCCGTGTCATAGTTTGCGGCGACAATGACCAACTTCTTACTACTGGCATTATATGCAGCGACCACGTTCGAGTTACCGCCGTCAAGAATTCGCATGCCAGGACGGATGTGTCGTGAGAACTGCGCCAGTACCCAGTACTTTTGGTTCACTCCGGTGATTCCACCGGACTCGTTGTCTGCCTGTACAAGCCCCCAGCCGCTGCCATCGAGTACCTGCCAGTAGACCCATCCTGTGGGGATCAGCCACCGGAAGTCGAGGAGGAGGTTAGAGACGAGATTGAGACCAGAGCCGACTGCGTCTCCATATTCGCTGTTCCAAAGTTTCTTGCCAGCTGCGGATGCCAGGCTTTGCAGCGTATCTCTCCTTCCCGACCCTCCCTGGTAGCCGTGGACGTTGACGCGCGATATCTGGCTAATCGCGGTGCTCCCAATGGTTTGCAGATTTGTAACAGCTTGGTCAAAGTAAGACTCGTCCGACGCTGCAATTACGGTAGACAGCCCGCGACTGGCCAGGTGACTGTGGAGGTGGTTGATGACAGTCGCCTGGGTGGACACGTCGAAATGACAACCTTCTTGCGTGCCGGCGGAGTTCCACCAAGTGGCAGAAGGCTCGTTGAATGGATCGACAGACTCAAATTGCACATCCCAGTTGTCCTTGAAATACTTGGCAACGTTGGCCATATATATGGCGTGCTGCTCCAAGTTCCAAGACTGAATGTTCTCACTACCATCGCTGGAACCAGATGGATTCTTATTCTTGCACATCCACCACATGGGTGAGTTAGAGAACAGCTCAATCCTATCTGCTCCTCTGTCTATCGCATTGCGGAGAGCCTGGCGCTGCGTGGCATCAACATCCCAGTTCCAGCTCGACGTCGTTGGGTCCTCGCTGGCCCAGTTAATCCAGTAACCATCAACTTGTCTCGAGCTTTTGATGTTCGCTGACACTGCCATGCTCGTGCCATCGTAGCTGTTTGAGCTACAGGCACCGGCATTGTAACGTGCGATGTTAAACCCTAAGCCGGGCAAGCTTAGTCCTATCAACGTCGTCGTCTTCAGAGTGAAAAATATATCGGCCAGATCTTCACGATCGCCGAACTTTTTAGCCCACCATGCGAGCGAAGTGCCCCACCCATCCCAGGTTCCTCGATTAGACTGGGCGTTGATCGTTGTAGTATAGTCGGCTACCGTATGGGGGATTAAAACCACAACAAATCCTAGAAATGCGTGGAAGCGCATTTTGAAAGGAAGGTTGAAAGACAGCAAAATTTGGGGCAGTGATAATCTACAAGAGGCCAGAGGATGATCCGTGGCTGCTTATTTTAAGTCATAGGGGGTCTTACTTTATATAATGCCCACGCTTCGTCCCCTCGGCCACCGCGGGAACATCAGCTGCCCCTTTCATAAAGAGTAGTTCGGGCCTATGGCCATGAGCATGCGTCATACAGGCTGTTCACTATGCGCTACACAAAGGGCCTGGCATATTAAACCTTCATTTCTGTCCATCAACTGGACGCCTCTCTGCCACATTGAATTACATTCTCTTCAATCGGGGATGTCGGAGCCGAGATGGTAGAAATGAGAGGGGGCCTGACCGGCAGTATATACTTGCTCTAAATAGGGTGTGTCATGGGGAACCGACCCCAGACTGGACCATAGTCCGATCTAATTCTTACTCCTACTATCGCTCTTACTCTCGCTCTAAATACTATACTTACTACCCCTCATCAGGTAATCTCGTCACTGAGGATCTAATTGGCCAACCCCGCATGAGCTATGCCTGACGGACGCTACTCTATTTCGTTTTATCCACGCTCCTCCGGTGGGCGGGGATGTCGGAACCGAGACGGCAAGAAAAGGGCCAAGGCCTAAATCGCGCCAACAAGTACCGAAGAGACAATTAAAAGGCCTCTAAGTTAAATTAGGATGGTTGGCGGTCTAATAGCTATCGAGTATGCAATAAAGTATATATAGCGTATCGTCCCCTCACTAACAACAGAAGCATTTGTCCGTGCGGACGCCGTTGTACTGGTTAGTCCGATCTCTTAAGATTCCCCCAATTAGCGAAGAGAGTATGGTAGCTAACAGCAAGGGTTAGTGGCGTAAAGTGGGGGGGGGTAAGGCGGGGTAGCTGGCGATCGATCGGCTTCTTAAACACATTTGATTATCTCCGTCCTACGTTCATTCGGTCTCGTCCCAAATGCGCCCTAGCTTTCGTTGCGTGCTGTCTCTTATTCCAAAAATTCATTTATTACCTAGTTCCTATGAAGCAAGGATTTTCAAATATCAGATCGGTTGTTATTTTTACCGGTTCTTGCGATTCTGACGGCTAAATGGCATGGAGATACTCCCTCCGGAACGGCTTGGACAGTATCGATATGATTACATTCATAAAAGACCTTTTCCCGGAAGCTATGGAAGATTTTTGGATGATACAATTGAATTGCGGCCTTCCACCTAGAAATTGCAACGATGTTGACTCGCAACCTTCTCTCGTCCCTCTCCTTCCTGGCTGTGGCTGCCTATGCAGCAAACGTCACAGTTAGCAACCATGGTGGAAATTCTTCATCTCCGCTCATGTACGGAATAATGTTTGAGGATATCAATCACTCGGGTGACGGAGGTATCTACGCAGAGTTGATACAAAACCGGGCATTCCAAGGCAGCACTGAATTTCCCTCGACAATTGACCCATGGGAAGCAGTCGGGAATGCGAGATTGACTCTTCAGAATACAACAGTGCCGCTCTCCTGGGCCCTCCCAACTTCGGTACAAGTTGCCCCAGGGAATGATTCTGCGTCAGGTGGTACAATTGGTCTTCAAAACCCAGGCTGGTGGGGAATCAGCGTGACGCCACAGCCATACTCGGGCAGCTTCTGGGTGCTGGGTTCGTACCATGGCAAGTTCACTGCAAAGTTGCAATCGGCTGAGTCGTCGCACGTCTGGGCAAGCGTGGAGATAAAGTCCAAATGTCAGAAAGGAGAATGGGTGGAGCACAAATTCCATCTTCATCCTAGAGTTGCGGCTCCCGACACTAACAATAACTTTGTCCTCGAGTTCCAACCAGATCAAGGCTCGCTCAATTTCAATTTAATCAGCTTGTTCCCACCGACGTACAAGAACAGTCCAAATGGCAACCGCCCCGGTCTTATGGCTGGCTTAAAGGACCTTAACCCGAGCTTCTTGAGGATGCCAGGAGGAAACAACATGTACGATAACCCCACTGGCGATAAATATAAACATTTTTAACTGATTGTTTATTAGGGAAGGCGACATCTTTGGATATCGCTGGAAATGGAATGAGACCATTGGCCCATTATCTCAGCGACCAGGACGCCCTGGAACGTGGGGTTATGCAAACACCGATGGAATTGGTCTCGTTGAATACCTCCAAGTGCGTATTTCCCATCCACGAATTCAAAGTGAATCCGTTGACATGATGTCAGTGGTGTGAAGATATTGAAGCCGAGCCCATACTGGCTGTATGGGCAGGAGTCTACTTGAACGGGTATAATAATGATGACCCTTACGATATTCCCGAGGAAGACATCGGACTGTATGTTCAGGAAGCGATGGATGAATTGGAGTTTATTCTAGGCGACGTTGATACTAAGTTCGGAGCCCTGAGAGCATCCCTTGGACATCCCCGCCCATGGAAGCTTAACTATGTCGAGGTATACTCCCCGTTCTTTCATTTAGCAGTTGGTAAAAAAAAAACGAATGCTAAATATATTCTTCTGTTTCAGATTGGCAACGAAGATCAGCTTTCCAGCCCCAAAACCTATGCAAGCTATCGCTTTAGGGCTTTTTACGATGCAATCTATGCCGCATACCCATCGATTATACTCATCTCATCGACCGGTGATCTCACCGCCGTTGCTGACAACAGCTCTACCGATTACCACGAGTATGCGAGACCGAACATCTTCGCCACTCAGTTCGACCTGTTTGACAACGCCAATCGTTCCCACCCAATCCTGATCGGCGAATATGCCACGATCCAAGCTAATACAGACAACGCATCAGATGAAGTTGACTGGAGTGGGGCTGAAGCAAGGTTGCCATACCCAAACTGGGTCGGTGCAGTTGGAGAGACCATTTTCACCCTTGGTGCTGAACGAAACGGCGATGTTGTGATTGGTGCTAGCTATGCACCGGGCTTCCAGAATATAAACGGATTCCAGTGGGCTGTAAGTTTATAACTCGGCGTAGAATATACGATATATGGGGTGTTTGTTGCTAATTATCCTGCAGCCCGATCTCGTCTCTTTCAACGCAGACCCAGCTCAGGATGTTTACTCAACGAGCTACTATGCTATTCAAGTATGTGCTCAACCCGATGCTCAACCCTAGTTGAAACACCAAATGTCGGGCGTTAGTAGCTAACTATTTGGCCAGCTTCTCTCTGCCCACCGCTATACTCACACTGCCCCTTTTACATCCGATGAGAGTTTTGGACCTGCATTTTATGTGGCAGGCGTCAACAAAGGCACAAACCAGTACACATTCAAGGCCACTGTTTACAACACCACCTCTCCGGTGCCATTTAACATTGACTTCGAGGGCTTACAGCAAGGCGCCAAGGCAACCCTTACGGTCCTCAATGCCCCAAGTGGACTTTCTCAAAACATTCCCAACGGAGAGAATGTCGTGGAACGAACCACTACTTCGCTGACTGCACAGAAGGGTGGAGTGTTTTCATTCCAGTTGAAGGAGTATGATATTGCGGTCTTGACTACATTTTAGACCCATACTTTAGATAGCTCACGTAGATGGAAGAGGCAACCTGCTTTTGGGAAATAACTACGAAATGTTGATAGCTTATATTAGGCATGGCGCTTAAAACAAATGACAAGACATTTAGAAACCAAAGCAATTTTTCTCTTCCTTATATCCCCAGTCTGTAACCCGATTTTGTGAGTAAGTGTTTCTTAGACATGGTAGAAGGAAGAGTCATACCTTTTAAGGCTGGCAGCGCAGCTTTCTGGATCATGGCTGGGGGTCCGCATAAGAGCACAACGCTTTCTTCCGTTGGCGCAAATGCGTGTTCCCGTATGATATCGGGGTTCATATACCCTTTCAGTCCCTTCCAATCATCACTAGGCCGACTTAAGACATGTGTAATCTTAAACTGCCCTGGATTCTTTTTCTGTAGGTCCTCCATCTCGTCTTGAAGCAGTATATCAGACTCGGATCTATTAGCGTCAACCACCCTTATCTCTGTTCTGTCACCTTGTAACATGAGGATGCGGCAGATGAGTTGGTACCCAGGGGTGATTCCACTACCTCCAAGAATGAGCGTCACACGACGAAAGTTCATTCCTCGCCCTCAATATTGAACTTCCCATTGCCTTCGTAAACAATATCACCTGTGGGTCCTCGGATCTCAACCTCTTCTCCAAGCGGCATGCAATCAAGTATGTTGCTTATTGCCCCTCCTGGTTGGCTATCGTTGGGGAAATACGTCTTGACTACGAGCTGGAAGGTCCCATCTTCCTCCGTGGGAAGGATTGGTCTGGTGGGCGTATAGGATCTGATCACCATCTTGTCTTTGAAATGAAATCCAAGTTGAATGTGTTGGCAGGTTGCAAGACCTAGGTTGTTTTTATTGTCAGGAAGTTGAAAGGTATATTTGCGAGTGTCTTTAGAGATGGCCTCGCGTTTTTTGAGACGCGCAGGAATCCACCTACATCGGCGTCAAGGTCAGCGAAATCTACGATGTCTTTTCCGCGGAATACATTACCGATGTTTTTGCAATGCAATGGTGCTGTTGCCCTTAGCCGGTTTGGCTTTTTCTTCCGCTGTTTTCTGGGCATTTGCCTTTATGAAGTTTTTGGCCTTTTCCGTTACCATCCCGAGGATGCACTCTGTGATTATGGTTAGTACTTTCTAGACAAATCCAATTAATGGGGCAACCTTTTAATTTCTCAAACGCATATCCGTCGTGGACGCTATTGAAATCGCTACTAGTTTCTTCATGAACCTTTCCGGCATGGCCCATTATAGCTGCCTTTCCGCCAGGATGCCATTCCAGAACGCTAGTTGCATCGTGCACTTTATCGTTGACCACAATCCAGCAATCACCATCTTTGTTGTGCTTCTCAATCTCTTCTCGCGTGAACTGTTTTTGCGGTCCTCCGGCAGCTTGCTTTGCGTTCGATATCTGTAATTCCGTTGACTCGTTCATCCAGCCTCCATTGCTGGTCCCAGGCTCGACGGGATGAGTAAAAACGATCTCGGGAACGGAATCGTTAAAATCTTGTACTATTGCAGGCTTAACAACGTACCAGCAGTTGTTCATCATCCTATTTTATTTGTTAGCAAATGATGTTGAAGGCAGGAAATAATACGAATACGTACCCCATGATGTTCCAACTCGGCCTTTCTGGCTGAGTGTTCTTAAAAACGTTGTGGCAGCGGACAGTGACACTTTTTGCACGGAGCAAATGAGTGATTTCCACATCCAAATACCAATGAAGCCATGTCCAATACTTGTTGCCATGCCTTATTGGTCTATCGGGAAACTTCAAGCGTATTAGAATAACGTAATATCTGCCCCATGTGAATTTTCCGTACCTTTCTTACACAATATAACCATGTGTCACCCTCGTCAAGAGATATCTCGACTTGTTGCACCTCATGGCCACCACCATCATACGCATAGCCCATAATCCTATACGTCTTCCCTTTCCTAGCTTCTGCGAGCGAAATCTTTTCGCCCTGCGCAGGCTTAACAATGACACTGTTTAAATTCTGCTCGTTGCACAATGTATCCGGATGAGAGAACATAGTTTTTGAAAATTCCCCATCCATCTCTGTAATGAAGCTTGGCAGAACTCTGTTGTCCCATATATGGTAATGGCTATCATTCTCCCTGTCGCTCAGCCATATTTTCTTTAACCACTTTACACAGCGCCCCCCAACATATCCAGGGATAACGAGTCGGATAGGGTGTCCGTGATCTGGGGGAAGAGGAACATCGTTCATCTCGTAGGCTAATATCACGTCATTATTGGAGTCCATAGCATACTCGAAAGGTATGCAAGTTGCGTATTTCCCATCGCTCAGCTCATCTGCGCCCTCAAAGTTAACCCAATAGCGCTTCCCTTCCGGAAAGGTTTCGGGCACTCCAGCTGTGCGAAGAACGTCTCTGAGCAGGGGCCCTTTCCAGTAGGCGCAGCTTACTGCACCTGAAGCCCAATTAAAGCCTTTGGATCGCTTTATCTGATTCAGCTCCTTGCGCCTATTCCCATCGCAAGCTAATGCGACAGGAATGTTAATGAGATCAAAATTATTCTTTAACTCGTCCATGGTGAGTATTAAGCTTGACCCCTCGATTTCGAGAGTGTGGGTCTCCCACAGCAGATGTGGAACTGGGCCATGGTTGCGAACGTAGTGCAGCTCGTTTGGAGTAATCAGGCCAGCATCAAATAGGGATGTCAGTTGTGGCTCTGCATTCATCGGGTGCTTTCCGGTTAGGCGAATAAGTTTATCGGAGCGTGGAATCCAGTTGTCGGGAGTGAATTGGTCAACTTCATCAATTGAAATTAACTGATGCCCATCTGCGACTGGCGACTTATTCTTGCCATCATTCTGCTTTAAGTTGAAAATATAGGCTTTCTCCTGCTTGAGATTATGCAGAAGAGTAAGTTCTTGCGGTGAGTACTTTTGTTGACGTCTCTCATTTTCGCTTCCTCCTTTCTGCCCCGCCTGAGCGTCATTCTTACCCTGCTGGTCTCCATCGGCATTAAGGTCGCTAGCATATGCATAATGATGCTTATTCTGTCCCGCCTCTCTCCTCCAATCATCCTCTTGCTTTACTTCGTTAGATTGGCCTGAATAACCACTAGGTTTCCGCTGCTCTTCATCTTTGAGCTTTGCCTGCGCAGCCGCCTTCCGCTTCTCTACATTTGCGGGCCATTCTTGAGTGTTCTTGATCCAGTCTTCAGAAGAATAGAGCACGTAGCGCCATCCTGCCGAATGGACATCTGGCCGTATGAGATGATAGTCCTATAATTTCCACAGTTAACTCTGCCAATGGATATGCTGTTATTCTAAAATGGGGCTGCGGCATGCCTTTTGCTTAGTTATCACATCGCGGAAGTTAACGAGGCCTCTGACTTCTCCTTTAGTTTTCTTGTCTAGAGCACTCTCATCTTTCTTGTCATCACCCTGATGAGTGTGGCCAGTTGGGCGCTCTTGCCGATTCAAGAACCCAATACGGTTCTGATGGATCCCTCCCCAGTCCGGCTCATCTTCAATCGCCTTTTGGGAGGAGCCCGGATGGGGTGTTACTCGAATGAGGTGGGGTCTTGGAGCCATTCTTGCGCCTCCAAGCTATAACTGAATTGTTAATTGTTTAAAGGCCCAATTCGATGTGGTATGACTGAATATATTCAGTTTGTCGTTGTGAGTAAAGCCATAGACCGGAGATGCTCGATTATGAGCAGGGGTCAGGCAGGTGGTCTACGTCATATGAGTATGAAGTGTTAGGAACAGTTTGGTATCAGCACCAATCGATAAAGGGCTGGCCTGTTCAATAAAAGACTCTAACATTCCATCATATCATCCATCAATTTATTCCCAGGTCCCATATGACATGATTATTCTTCCATCGCAGTTATGGAACTTAGGTGGGGCGCGGCGGAGAAATGTCTGTTCTATAAATGGCCAGCTAATTTTACAACACCGCCTTCCATTCCTAGAAGTTCAGTTCGAAAAACAAACATACGGAAAGTACGACCACAAAGGAAATTTAAGCTCGCGCTATGATAAAACGATTCTAAGTACAGCCTCCCATCAACATTTTCACCTTCAAACATCCAAATAACGCCTCTGCTAATCGCTGTTTTCGTATTACAATTGCGCCCCGTCCAACAATCCCCACAATCCCCATAAACCCACTTTATCTTAAACGATCCCCGCAACGCGTCCATGGAAGAGGACCCGGAGCTCCGGTCGGTGCCACAGGGTGTACCCCTGGTTGTCGCGTTCCCAGTCCACAGATGGGTTGAGCCACTCAATGTCGTATTTCCAAACCATCTGGGCCAAAATCAGGCGCATTTCCAGCGCAGCAAGACTGTAACCTTTTAGTTGCCTGTCTATCGAGAAAGGGGTTGGGTTGATCACATACTTTTTGCCTAGACAGCCTCTTGGGCCATACGAGAACGGCTGACTTGCCTCGAGCCTGTCACCCATCTCGGATGCCTTTTCGCCCCTGATCCAACGCTCGGGGATGAAGTCGTCCGGCCTGTGGAAGTACTTCTCGTCGTGTACAACAGACCATTGATGCACTGAAACGCGAGTCTATGAGATTTTAGCTTCGAGCCGCTGCATATCCAAACAAAAACTCACCCTTCCTGGAACCCAATACCGAGAAATCATGGCGCCTTCAGGCGGTACTATGCGTGGCAGATGAGCACCACCAGCCGGTGGATATATACGAAGACCCTCCTTGATAACTGCGGCAAGGTATTCGCATTGTGCAGTGCTGCTGCAGGTAATCTCCTCGAGCGAGGAAAATGTAGTTCGAAGCTCCGTCTTCAGCTTGTTGAAGGCCTCGGCATTGTTCATGAGGTAGTACAGAACACCGGAGAGGAATGTGGACGTGGTGATGACACCAGCCATCATGAGAGCATTGATATGCGAAGCCATTTCTTTTTCGGTCGCCTTTGGTCCTGCAAAGTTGAGCATGTAGTGCAAGAAGTCTTTTGGTCGCTCGGGTTCGGTTTGTTTCTCGATTCGACTACATCGAAAGCAGTGTCAGCGTGGGCCAGAAATAACGACACAAGAGAGGAAACTTACGCTCGTGTTTCCATAATGCTATAGTCCATATGGGCGTAACTGCTCTCTTGGTACCTCTTCGGAATCCACCAATCCAAGAACTCTGGGAGATACGGCACCAACGTTGTGCATCTCATGACATCGTTGATGAAGGCACTGTCGAGAACGACGCCAACCCAGTCATATTTATCGTCTGTTTCACCGTCAACTTGTCTTCCAAACTCTTGCATATTGGACAGAAACCTACAAGATTTTGGTCCATAATTGCCCACTCTGGCGCCAAATGAATCTCCAAAGGCCATACCACCCATAATGTCAAAGGTGACATTATTGAACCATTTTGTGATATCAACTCCAGTCTTTCCGCCTTCGGCCTTGATCGTTCCAATATGATACATGAAGTCATCGACACTCCTTGTTAGTATAAACTCTTGTTCGAGTAAAGCTTTGGTGCTGAAGGCATGGCTCAGCATTTTTCGCATTCGAGCATGTTCGTCCTTATTATTTTCGTTGATGATATTCCAAGATCCGTATACGCTTTCGAGGAAGAACTCGGGGTCCTTGAGGCAGAGCGATTGGTTTGCTTTGCCGAATCCATAGCAGTCTTTAATGGCTTCGGGAGAGTTAAAACTTAGATGGTTTGGTGCCGTGCGAACAACGGTGCCTATAAAATCACCGTCAGCTTAATGTTCTGGCCATTGGGATTTACTAACCATATCGCTTGTGCCAGTTGTGGTTCCTCCATGTTACTCGCCCTGAGAAGAGATGGTAAAACCACCACGCCTGATATTCGTCAGAGTTTTATACGATGTATCGTCGTTCACAATACGCACATCGGTCCATCCAGCTCCAACAGGCCCGGGGAATTTTGCAAGAGGGTGCAGGAATTGTCGATATATGATCCGCGCAATTATATAACCAACAGCCTACAAAGTCCCACGAAGTTAGAAAATCATGCTCAAAATAACTTGTACCAGGACGCTATATTCCCGGCAACCTGGTACCGCAAGTAAGGGGGACCCATTACCAGAAGTAGCAGAATACCAACCCTTCCCTCGGAAAGGGTCGACGAAAGTGGACGCAGTATAAGATGAAGTTCCATATCTGTTTGACTTCGATCACCAAACGGTCCAACTGCAGCATTAGTGAGAGCCATGGACTCGGTTTCTGGGATTTTGGGGATCCTCAAATAATATTACAACTCCCTTATATTTCCAGAAAGACTCCCAATGCCACCAGTCGAGTGGACCTCTCAGCTTCCAAGCTTCCACGGCCGGCCCAGGTCCGACCCCAGATCCACTACGCCCAGTATTCCTTCGCCCTTCCCCATGATCTAATTACATGTTCCAATCTGCTTCCTACTCTACTTGTTTCACGCCATACTACATGGTTGATGGTGATGCCTTATCTCAAAGGGACTTAGAGCACGCTCTGAGAGAGTTGCCGTCTGAGAGGGAGCCATATTCCTGAATGGGGGAACAGGGGGAGACCCGCTTCGGTTGCATTAATCAGTGGCTCACTTCTAGGAATGCTGAGGCGTCCTGGGTATTCTAAAGTAGTATTGTTTAATATTGTTCTAGCCAGTAGTAGGAGGCGCAGACCCGAGTATTCTACCCGAACGCACGAGCCACAAATTTCCAAAATCCTACTTTGATCTAACGCAGGGGTTCTGATGCTACTACTGCAGACCACGGCAGGGAATAGTAAGCATTGCATGTTCTAGGAAAAAGACGGACAGAAAAAGAGTCAGGAAGAAAAAGAAGGCCCGCTTCTTCACAATGAGCGGGGGTATTTTCTCTTCCTCCTAAAGATCTTCCTCGCGAGGCAATGATAAGCAGATGGCTAGCATCAGAGGCGGAGGGAGTAGATGCGAAGTCGCCTCGAGTTTCTCGGTTTTTCTCTAGAATACTAGAGTTCTGTGGGGTAGGCTGGGCAACAACTCCTCAACATCCCCGGAACCTCCCCGAACTCCCAAGCAGTTCACACAATTGTGGCTAAAGACGAATATTACCAGCCGTACTAGGAGAACATATACCCACGGGTAACAGCCGACATGGGTTATGGTATGGGCTATTGGACACTGTAGGTAGTCCACTTAGAAACGGGACCTTGCGGGATCTCTAGTCTCCACTGGCGTAGGGCCCACCCCCACCGGGTCTATCAGTGGTTTATGGGCAGCAAATATCCACCAGCAATGATACAAAACGGAACCATTGGGTAGAGCCTGTACCCTTACCAATTATCCCTCTGGACACTCAGGTTACATACCTTTCAGCAGCATCCTCTTCTCATGCTTGCCCCAAAGAGTAGATCTACACATGGGGGTTGAAGAAAAATTGCTCAAAGGCTCAACGACCGGGACAGCGACCTTGGAAAGGCCCCTGCACTCGCATCCAGCTAAAATAACATGGCTGTTGCAGCATCTTTGCAGCAGAGCATCCCATCTCACCTAGTATGGCCGCCTCGACACTACTTCGGTATCATCACGGTTCAATACATGTACATGTGAGTATAATTTTGACCGAGGTTGAGATTTTTGTACTGTTTCCTCTGTTCCACAATCGTACATGATCTACCTTGTTCCAGCCCACAGTTTTACATATATATCCTTGTGTAGAGTACACTGGATTCCTGACTATATTCGTTTTGAATTATCAGGGTGAGCAACTCCCAGGGCTAGAGTTAATGTGGAAGGCCGCTGAACGCCGACGTAATTCGGTCAAAACTCAGACGTACTTTTTAGTCCACCCTATGCATCCCAAACAAGCCAGCTCGTTGGTCCGCCAGAATAATCTATCATATTCCAATAATCCACAGTGCCTATTATACGGGGTTGAAAGTGGTCTTCGTGCTCTTATATATGCCCTGCTGCTTGTTATCGGCGGCGGTGTCCCGAAGATACTCCTCGCTACTGTTGACACTCGATCGAGACTTCCCAGTCACGGCAACGCTGTATCCAGGCCCGCCTTTCAAGTTCCCTTGGCCATTGCCACGAACCATCTCGAAATTATCGTCTCCGTTTGGTGTCCTGTATCCGCTCTGGCTCTGCTTCACCCGACCATCGCTAAGGGGAGTCATAGCAGCCGTGCTGCGAACACCCATCAAGCCAGGGCAGTACCGAGTGAGGAGTGGTTTGAAATGTGGAAGAGAGGCGCAGAGGATACCGATATTTGACTCAATACCAGACCAGATTGCCGAACCGAAATTGTCCCCTATGAACAATGAGCACTTCGTCGCGGAAAGTATACGCTTGAGGGGTACTTACAAGTTGGATCTTGCGAGACAGACGCGGTTTTCAAAGAGTTTAGGCGCAACATTCCGGTCACACATACGAAGCCTCCGACTGCGAAAACGGCGATTAAAGCTATCTTCTGCTTCTGTGGGATTTGGATTTCCCACAGCATCCGCATCGGCAAAATGTAAATGAAAACATCCTGGAAGATATTCAGTCCGGCATTGGCGTAGAATAGCGCGGTGACGTTGAAGCAAGTCCCGCCTTCGATGGTTTTATCCCAGGCGAACGCAATTGGGTTACACTGGAACAGGCCAGCTATAACAGAAGCAACAAAGGTCGCGATGACGAAACCCATAGTGGCCCATATGAGCATTCGCAGTCCCTTTTTGACAGCAAGGCGCAAATAAAGTAATAAAATGGCAACTTTGGTCGTGCCAACCGTAATGTAATAAATGGCTTCGCCAAAGTAGAAGAGCTTCAAAGAGGTTAACTATTGTCACAAGAAGGGGATTTCAATACTGACCCGAAGGGACTCGGCAAAGTTTGTTTCTTTCGGGAGGTCAGCAACATGTTGGCCGAGTCCATACTTGGTTTCTAATTTGGTCGTTAGTATAATGCCGCGGGTAAGACAGTATAGGGAGTATGCTAAGAAGCACTCACGAGTTACAACGTCGGCGACAAAGGCGACTGAGAAAGCCAGCGATATCATGATAACCCAATCATCTGCAGCAAGTCTGGTGTTCACAAGTGCGAGACGGACCCAGATACGGCCAATGACCGCGAGGGAGGCGATACCAAGCATGGTAAGCTGTATAATGACAACTTGCTGGCTCCGAGACTCCTTCGCCTCTGGTATCAATTGGGCACCAGAGTCGGCCATGATGGGCGGTGTAAGTTGGAAAGACGCAACGCAAGCAAAATGTATGAATAACCAAGGCGAAGTGAAGTCAAAGGTGTTACGCCTCCGGAAAGATATCGGAGCCGGAATTGAAGGAATGGAAAGGTCTGGACAGCAGGATGGTCACTGCGAGACGGAACGGAAAGGTTATAAGTTAAAAGAAAACAGGACTCTATGCAACCCAGCATGCTACCATTCTTGCTATAGGGACCGATCTGGAATAAAATCCGATTCCCCTTTCCTCCCTTGCGAGAGCAGGGCTTCGGTTTTAGGAGGATAGAAAAATACGCAGATCTTATACATATGCGCCCTTCTCCCATCCATTACTTGAAGGGATTCTTCTTGGATTTGTTGCATTGCATGGGTTTTGAGCATGGGACCGTACAGATAGACCTGCCAAGTTGTGTGTCGACAAGACCAAAGAGAACCGAGGAAATTAGCCGGTGGGGCGAACTGTGGATGAAGACGTTATTCCATGAGGAGTGCCAGAGCACAAACTATGGCGCTGCCATGTGAAGCCCAATCCTACCTAGTGAGAACCGCGGCTGCGGCCTTTAGCAGCCGTTAATTATACCGTGTACGAATGGCATTCTTCTGCTGTAAATAGCAGGTCAGAGTAGTAGATTTTGCCAGGGTTGTAGGAGTAAAGTCTAACCGAGTACCAGGGCAGTGCAGGGTATTGCCATTCTAAGGAGTAAAGAGTAAGACCGGCCCACTCGATACATTGCGAGTTCCAATGCGCATAGTACTGTACTCTAGCCCAGAATTTTCTTCCTGGTATTGTCGTTGCGTAACCCCACAAAGCACAACACTCGTACTTGTCGAATCCCAAAATCTAGAGAGGGATCATGCATATTTGTCATTTAGAGCTCCAGAATACGAGCAGTTAAGCTCATTGAACTCATTGCCCACATAAAGCAGTATGAGTGGCAGGCGATGAGTTTTATGCACGGCCCCTTCTCCGTATTTCGGACCTTTAACGCCACACAAGCCCACGGTCTGACTGTGCGAAGTCTGACTGTCGAAGGACGCGAATTTGATCTTGGCTCTTTCCTTCAAGGGTTCGCGGGGAGATAAGACTGGAGTTGCTTCCACGTAAACATTTGGTGTGGCAGCAGGGATATCAAGGTTGTCGCCCCCGAACCTTATGGTTATCATTACCATGGTTGGACAAGCGATGTTTCTAGCTGCCGTGGATAAGCCACACGACGGGAACGCTTGAAACGGCGCTACTGCGGGCCGCAGCCAAAAACAGAAAAGGAGTGCTATGGAACGCGCCAAAATTTCTTCAGTAGGAATGGACCGGGAACCTGTCAGGGAGGGAGCTCCCTCTAGTGAGCCCGGTGGCTGATTGACTGAGACACTCGTTACTGTGCACTAGTCCCGTCGTCGTGTCCCCTGGAACGTGCTCAACGGTGTGATTGCCATGTTTTCCGTCTCGGTATCCTTCCCTACTTCTCCCCTACCCCTCGCAGGGCTTTCCAAGGGCGTAAGACCTCCTGTAGCGGGGTCCATCCATTGTCGCCCTTGCCTCCAATAGAGTAATTTCCGGATATATGCCTGGGTAAAGGTTAGTGCCTCTAAACGCCCTGTCGTTTGCAACTTCACATCGTGGAATCCTGCCATGCTATATAAATTGATGGACACGGCTAACTGGGAACCCGCGAGAATATTTGCTTATCTTGCACAACCATATTCACCCATCACACCCCCATTATTATCAAAGTACCCGATCCCGATCCCGGAACCCTATCCACGGCATCTAACAAGCAAGTCAACATGCCGGTCGACTTCCAGCTCTCCCCCAGCGAAGCAGGTATTCGCAATGCCGCTGCCGGTTTCGCGGCAACCGTTCTCAAGGATGCCAAAAAGGACTACGTGAAGTTCGCTGAGCACCACCAGCGCTTCCAGTCCACAAAGCCAATCTACGAAAAGGCCGTTCAGGGTGGTCTCATCAAGGGTCAGGTACCTGCTCACCTTGGTGGGACGGGCGGAAGCCTTGTCGAGGCTGCAATACTTGTCGAGGAGATGTACGCTGTTGAGCCGTCGGCGTCGCTAACGATTTTCGCAACGGGACTTGGCTTGACGCCGTTGGTGTTGACGGGAAAGCCAGAGCACAAAGAGTTCCTGGAGCCGTTCCTCAGTGGGGAGGGTGCCCCATTGGCGAGCTTGGTATTCTCTGAGCCAGGCGGCGTCGCCAACTTTCTTGAGAAGGGTGCCCCAGGACTGAACACCACCGCGGAACAGGTCGGGGATGAATGGGTCATTAATGGCGAAAAGGTGAGGTTGCACTTCATCTGAACTTTGTTGCCCAGGCACCATCGTGGCATGTGCCCCTGTCATTCACGTGCTAACAGAGGCAGCTCTGGGCCACCAACAGCGCTGGTTGGGACTTCGGTGGAGCCGATCTCCAGTGCGTGGTGTGTCGCACAACTTCGCCGGGCTCGGACGAACCCGCTGATGCTCTTATGATCATCATGGTCACCACTGAAGATGTGAAGCGCAACAACCCAGGCGCCTTCAGTGTTCTCCGCCACGTCTCCACTGCCGGACATACGGCCTGTTCCGGGCCCCACATCAAGTATACCAACATGCGCGTTCCAGCCAAGAACGTCCTTTGCGCCGCGGGCACGGCTGCACCTATCGTCTTGGGCAGCTTCGATCTTTCCGCGGTTCTCGTCGGGGCTATGGGGGTTGGTATTATGCGCGCCGCATTTGACGCCGCGTTGGAGTTCGCAAAGGGAGATAACCGCAGAGGCGCCGTTCCTCTGTTGGAGAGGCAATCCGTCGCAGACTTGATGATCAACATCAAGATGCAGACAGAGGCGTGTCGCGCCCTGACATGGAAGGCCGCAAACAGCATCCAAAATGGCCCTGGCGATTACAATGCCCGACGAGAGCTGGCTCTCTCGGCAAAAGTTTACTGCTCAGATGCGGCAGTGAAGGCTTGTATTGAGGCAATTAATGTCGTCGGAGTGTATGTACCGTTTCCTCTTCAGTACTTCAGATCACTAACGCCCCGTTTTAGGAATGCTTATGATGCCGACAGGCCATTCGCTGACCTGCTCAACAATGCTATGGTGCTGCCAATCTTTGATGGTGGCAATGTTGGGATCAGACGCCGACACATGCAGGAACTCATGTTGTCGAAGGACTATGATGCCTGGGCATCGACTTATGGGCCATCAAAATAGGCAGTGTGGACTATCCTAGGGATACTTTAGCACAATAGCTATGACTACCATTTGACTAGCCTTTGCCAGATGATTTTATATCCGTATCCGTAAGACGAATGGCCCACATAACAAATGTAGCTCGCCCATCTCATCACCGCCATCATTTTTCGCCGAGATACTATCTGTCGTGAATTGACTTGTCCATCACAGTCCACATTTCGCGATAATTCAAGCCAGCACGTTAGCATTATAGCTCGTAAAGACGACGTATCCAATAGCCCTGCGCCTCGTGCGATTGCCGACACAGTGAAGCTGGCAGCTTGCAGAAACTACTCTGAGCGAAGGATCATTATTCCCGCAACCAAACCCTTCCCAGTCCGTCTTCCACACAAAACGAGGGGAAATGGAAACAAAGGAGGCATCGTTATTCGTGCTTGATTGGCACGATGGTAGGCACGATGTCTTAACCGACTTACTCGATCGCTTCTGAAGACATATTGATTAGACATACTTCTAGCCATGTCTCCTCTCGCTGTCCCATCATGACAGATATCGCACCACCACAGCTTCCTCATAGGTATCCTCGATTCTAGGAGGCATTGCTGCCGCAGGAAAGGCATTCGAGGAAAATGAAGCAGGCTCAAGAGAAGCTCTTATCGAGTACAGCCGCTCGGTAGTCGCCACGCTGGAGATCTCGAGCGGATTCATACAGCGTAGTTTCTGGGCAGAGGTGAACTCTGGAGTACCCTCTCGCGGCAATACTGCTAATAATGCATAGCCCGCTATGTCTGCAAACATTCGCATTGCCGTAGACGTCAAGCTTTTCCAGCACCTGAAGGAAGCAGGTGACGATGGGCTCAGCCCTTCATCCCTATCTAAAAAACCGTCATTGATGTCGCCTTATTGCAACGCCTAAAGAGACATATTGTGGCGATATATCTCATCCCAGATCATGATGGGGCCTTCCACGCTGAGCAACGGTCTCGCGGAGGAAAACTACCAACACAGTACCTCCTTCTGCTACGACGCAGCATGACCCTCATTCAACGGATTCCCCGAGTTTTTCAAGGAAACTCAATACCAAACCCCTTCGTTAGGGAGCCTCGAGGGCCCCTTTCAGGACGCGCACAAGATCCAGCTGCCGTTCTTTGAATGGCTGGTCGCGACGCCACCGCATCTTCAGCATTTTAACTCAATTATGAGCGCGTACGTGCGGGCAAGGATAATTGGTGTGATCCTGACTTTTACCCTGTGGCTGAGCGTATGATCACAGGCTTCGATATCACCGCTAGTGACGTCTTGCTTGTAGATGTAGGCGGCGGACGAGGCCACGATGTTGCCGCCTTTTCCACGCAGTATGAGTCTCATCTGGGAAAGATCATACTCCAGGATCGAGAGCCCGTCATCGCTGGTGTCGTGGCCAGTTGCGAGGAGCGACTCTTCGAAGCGCAGGTCCATGACTTCTTCACGCCGCAGCCCATCAAAGCCGCGCGCGCATACTCTCTGTGCCCCATTCTTCATGACTAGGGTGACGCCAAGGGCATTAAAATTTTAGAGAATCTGGTATCTGCGCTAAAGAAGGGGTATTCAAGGGCAGTATTGAAGGAAATTGTAGTCAGCGAGGACAAACAAGCCAACGATTGCGGCGACGAGTATGGATATGATGATGCTGGCTCATTTTTTCGGTGAGGGAAAGGACGGAGGCGGAATGGAGGGCGATTTAGCAAAAGCTGGGTTGAAGATTGTTAATATATATACGTATCTAGGAGCTGGGGAAAGTTTGATTGAGGCAGAATTAGCTCCAAGGCCATTTCTAGATTATGCAACGGCTGCCAGCAGAATGAAAACTGCGCACTGCCATTTATGACATCCTTGGCTGTAGTCATTCCTCGTTATATATACCTCTTTTATAACCCTACAACTTGGTAAGTATGTGTGGGGACTTGATCGGCCGCATGAAGAACCAACAAGAGCGATGAAACATCGCCTTGAAATAAGCTTTAGATATTGATGTACCTTGCACTCATATTTGAAAATGCCACATATGCAACTGCCCAATAATAATAAAATGTATCTGCTGATACAAATTTTCTTGTCCACCGCAGACCCTACAGTCGTATCGAACTTCGGTGAGGGGCGTCCTCTCCCTCGAATCGATGCAATTCAACCCCCAAAAAAATGTCTCTACCCCAAGTAATATTTAATTTCCATAATTGATAAATTAACCAAAGGAAAATAAAAAACATCAGGGCACAACAAAATATCGTTTGTTAATAGTTATAACGTAACGTATGGGGAAGTCGGACATATGGGGTAGTCGGACAAAAAGTTTATTCTACTCTAGTTGACCTAGTCCTACGTGCCACACACTCCTCCAATTCCAATTCTGACTCGCTTGAATCATTCTCTACCTCTTCCTCTTCAATTTCCTCTTCTACTTCTTCAATTGGTCATTTGCGTGGCCTTCTACGTCGTCTTTTCTCAGTTGACTTCAACTCTGCCTCACGGACAATTTTCAACACTTCCTCAG
>JPKE01000474.1:0-32720 GCA_000750995.1 Pseudogymnoascus sp. VKM F-4520 (FW-2644) | reverse complement strand
TAGGGGAGGAGGAAGCACTGACCGGACGACGGCATTTTCTTTCCTCATTTTTTCGGTTTTCTTGACCAGGGATTGAGATCTGCGACTGTTTGTACTTTGGAACGTACGTATGTATGTAGCTCGGCGGACTTTCTCCCTGGTTGGCGGGCCTTGTTGGCGTCCTTTAGCTGGAGAGGATAGGAGAAGGAGACGGGAAGCACATAAGGAAGAACAAGGAGCAACGCAAGGGGTGAAGTACTGCAGGTTTGTTAGTAAGTACCATATGTGTGGATGTAGGTGGCTTATGTGATTGATACTACCTGTAAAATTGTGTAGAATACCTGCATAATACCCCCACTATATGTCGAGACTATATGTTCGATGTATCGTACATCCCATGCATATAAGTAGAGAGGATACCGGACGCCTTTCGATATGCATATGTATACATAAGACATACTTTGTAAGGTACATGAGTTGGGTTAGTGCTTTGGTGGAGATTACTGTGGGATGTGTGAGATGTGCGCGATGTGTGTGATGTGAAGGTTTGATGGTGACGTATTCCCCGTAGTAAACTCACACACTAAACACCCTAAACACCCTAAATCATCCACTACTCTAACACCACTAACCCAGTAAAAACTCACTAAATGAGCAGGGGCCAGCAGGGGCCTTTCGGTATCACAGCGTCCGTGATGTCCGCGATGTGAGATCCTTCCCAACAGGAACAGCAACCAGCAAACAGCAACGCCAACGCCAGTGCATAAACTCTCGGGTGTACATATTTGGAAACCAAGTGCGATGGGAAAGGGCCCATGTGACTTTCTATCGTCAGCATTCTGTTCCATTATTGTACTCGTATCCCCGGAAATAGCCCAATCCAACATCTCTGTGAGCGAACACTGGACGGCGCAGCAGCAGTACTGACCAGCACCATAGGTACCTCAGCATACTCCGTCCATCAGCTGACGCTCGTTGGGAGCCGATGGGCTGAAGGGAAGCAACGAGTAACCAAGTTGAGCTTTTTCCCTAGCCGCGCCTATCATCCGTTTGCCCACGCTGAGAACCCAACGGGACAGTCATAAGGCAGAGGATATGGGATGTGATGCTGTGCACGCGCATACGGATATTAGCTTCGGGTGGCGCGGAAAGGGAATGCCGCTGCCCCCCCCGGTTCCCCGTCCTATGGTAAGGGGTCAGCCACCGGGAAGGGAAAGAATAAAAAAGTTCAGTCTCTGTTCTGTCCGGTAAAGGAGAAGGCGCGCCGAAGGTCAGTTTTCCTCGATATTTCCCCATTGCTCTCTGTACAGTGCATACAGAGTACAACAGCGTTACACTCGATTATGATCATCAGGGTCGAATAAGGCGTGCATGGAAGACCAAGGCATACTACTACTGTATACCGCTACTGTGCACGCACTGCACAACATGAGAGCCCACAGCGAACATATCCATCCAGCTCTGCCCAAGATGATGCTGCTGCACAAAATCATGCTTCTGCATAAAACCATACTACACAACATGATACTACACTGCACAAGGGGATAAGCCTTGAAGAGTGGCGCCTCCAGGTCCAGTGATCTAGCAAACTCCAGATCAATATCCTTACGGAGCGTGGCAGACAAGGATCGTGGGCGACTGTTGTTTGTTCGGGGGCCGCGGGGCACTGAGAAAGCGGGGCTCCATCAAACAAAAACGCGTCCAAGGGGGCTGGCTGAGCCGACCCCCGGTGAAGCGGATCCCCCCTCCCAAAAATGTGTCTCCAATTGCTTTTGTCTCATCTCAACTCTGGGTGTCGCATCGCGCTACTCAACTTTGACACCACTCGGTATGTCACCGATACATCCCCAGCCAGTGCCCGGCGTGCATGCCGGCGCCGTATGTGTTACTCGTCCTGTGCGTCTCGTCTGATTATTGCTGATCTGTTTTTCATTCCCCCATGTTGGCGTTTGTTTGCGACCAGGTCTAGCCGCCTTGGGGTGTTCGTCCACGGCAGTGTAATATGACAGCATCTCGAAGGAGCGAAGCGACTCGCTGGGCAACACCGCGGCCTACGTATGCCAAGCGCGCCAACCTATTGGGGACTCTCGCACACACCTCTGCCTGAGCGAGCTCGGCGTGCTGCTCTCTTCCTGGCCCTGCTCCTTTGTTGGTGAAATGTGATATGTGATATGCGACCTGGGACGTGACTGGCTTGAATCGTCAGCTCTGCGCGCGCTCCGGCGCCAACGGGCGGCATGCAGCAGATCAGAATGGCGCTCTCCCAACCTGCTGGAGCCGGAGCGAAGACGGAAGGGGATACAGTTCAATAGCAACTTTACAGCCCACTCGCAAGCTTCGCCGTGCCGGTCGTGCATACCGACCAAACTCAGCCAGCCTCCCAACTCACCTCCCGATTCCCCGACTAGCCATCACCCCGCCGGGAGATGAGGAGATCCTATTCTGATGACTACCAGCGCAGGAGATGTAACGCAGGGTTGAGATGACCCCCACCCCCAGGCAACAGTTGCTCCCCTCTCCAACCAACAGCCATTTGTCACGATCCTTCCCCCAGCGATCCCCCACAAACCAACGTGCATAAGCAGCGTAGGATGGGATGCTATTCGCGTTCTGCAGCACATACAGGCTGGGAAATCCGGTGATGGGCGCTCAGATCACGACCTGGCTGGTTTGCACGCGCGCGCGTTGCGCTCGGACAGCAGAATACGAGAACCCTCTTTTTTTGGAGACAGTAGGTGGGCCGCGCTGGGATGACTGCCCGATCGGTATGGTGAGCACGCATCGCACTCACCGTCTCCGCGGGCAGGGAAATGGGAGAGGTGCCAAGATGAGCGAGAGCTGGCCAATGACACAGAAATGAAATCGTACGAGAGGGCGTTGAGACGGAATACTCAGATGGGTGTTAGGGCGTTTTGTGTGGGGGGGGAGAAGTTTGGGATACGGGATAGCAGGCGGGATAATTTCGATGGGACACGGGATTTGAGTATAAACGGTGCTGATATATACTCCACATTTCGTAAGTACACTATGCTTGCAGGAGATGTACAAGATGAGTACTACTAGTACACGAAAGACAAATGGAATAGGGAATAGGGATAAGGGATAAGTACGAAGCACAGACAGGCACGGATACTATACGCCGCTTGGCACTCCAGGTGTGTGGTCACTGGTAACATTGCATGCCGATCCATGCTAGCCCAATCTGTCCAACTCACTGCCGGGATCAGGCTAGTAAGGAGAGAGCAAGTTAGCTTGGCCGAAGTAACATGACAAGCCACAAGCCATGCGCGCGCATCACAGCGGGCTATTGGACTATTGGATTATTGGATTATTGGCAGGTTAGCCACATAAAAATCGAGGGTCCGCACCAGTGTGCCGTACGAGTAATTGCATTACAGTATGCATTACAGTGCGGCAGCGGGAAAGGGGAAAGGAGAAAAGCACAGGGCTGGTCTCGTGATCCCTGGTCGCATCTTCCGAGACCAGAGGGGAGAGCAGGGGCATTGGACGCGGTCTGGATTGAGGCGGTGAGCAAAAGTTGGGAGGCTATTAATTCCGTGTGAATCTGCGAACCCCACTTTCGTTTCTTGTCGATGGAATTTCAGTTAGTTGCCCATTTGCCAGCCAGGGAGAATTCTCCATTCAGGGACATGGGCGCCGAGCGAGGCGAGCAGGGCTGGTGCCGCGTCCCCGGTTTGGAGGAGCGACTCGAGATTGATCGCAGCGTGGACTTTCCCGACTCATCATCTTGTGGCGTCGCGCATCCACACGTCCCGGTGGCAATCACTGCACTCCATCGTCCCCCTTTTCCAGATCCCTCCAATTCTGCAGCCGCAGTCCATCAGGCTCATCTCATCTCATGCCATCGCCGTTCCCACCCCCCCGGAGCGCGACCATGGGAAGCTGAAAGGTGCGTGGGGCGTAGTGATAGTTCGGCGCCACCACGCACCTGGGGCGCGCTGCTCATCACCCCTCCACTGGGGGGCTCCATTGGGAGGGGGGGATGTGGTAGAGTACTGTATTTCCGAGATCCCGGGACTGCCAGGGGGGGTCCTACGCGTCCACACTGTGCATTAGGGACCCTATGTACATCATGCATGGAAGCCTTCCTCGAGCCCTTTTGTCATGGCTGAAATGGGACGCGCGCATAAAACAGCTGAGATGCGTGGGTATATGGAATACCATAGATGCCGGTATATATCAAACAAATTCCTCTCTTCGTCTCTTTCGATGCGACGCGGCCGTATCACGTCGCCTTGTCCCAACAGGACGTTGTAATCCGCAATGGCAGAAGTATCACTTGTACTGGCCAAGTACCCCATTATTACCCATCCCGCGCTCGCGCCCCGGCTCGTGGGTCCAACCTCCCCCGACCCGATCGCCTCGCGGAAGCTATCTCCCACCTCCCCGGCGAACTAAGATAGTGCAACAAAGATAGTTCGACGCCAGCGACCAACCACACTCCGCGGCCGCCCCTTCCTTAAACGGCTTGGCGCGATCTGAAACGTCGTGAGAAGAGCTGAGCTGGGCGGACGAGCGACGAGAAGCCGCCGCCGCGGTGCTGTGACGTCGAGGGTTGTACAAGGCTTAGGCAAGAGCTGGTGACCGCTTATCCGGTTCCGCCAATGGGGAGGCCGGCACTGCGAGGCCGCGGAGGAGGGAACGCGCGCCGCAAGCGCTAGGTGCCCTGGTTTGAGGGCGACAGTCGACGGACTTGGGACTTGGGACTTTGATTGCGTGATTTGAGGTAGGTGAGCAGTCAGTGAGGACAGAGCCGGTCAGCAAGCTTCACCGACATTCGAGGTCAGCGGAGTTGCGCTTTCATGCTGAACCACGGTACAAGGGAATCGCGATGCCCCTCTCCTCGATGTACACATCTCGATCTCATCGAGTTGCCCCTCCCCCCACACAGATCCCAGAGCGTGGGCCAGGGGTTTACTACGGTTCGCCGCTATGGAAGGCTGTGAGAGACCTGAGAGACCTGAGGGACCTTCGACCTTCCCTTTCTGGTGAGTTTCGAAGGCTTCTGGAGCCGCACGGCAAATGCCATTGACTACTGCGTCTGTTTCTTGCTCCAACTGAATAATTGCGGCGTCTCACAGTACTGTCTGTAGAGCGGTGCCGATGCGTACTCGTATCTTATCGTACAGTACGGTTTCTGCAGCTCCTGCACGTTGTAGGGCTCGTGTTGGTGGCGGGATGGCGCCCTACAAGGCGCTGTGTGTATCACAAACATTTAACAATGCTGTTGGGTTTCTGCAGTGGTTGGTCTTGTGTGATGTACTGTGCAGAATGTACAGTACCGTACCTAGTCCCCCATGAGACCATTCGTGAGACCCTCAAACGTCCAACATCACAACCCCAACCAACACGACGATACTCCCACTATACCTCAGACAGGTCCGGAAATACATCTCCAAGATGAAGCGAAGATAAGCCGAACAACCTCATCCTCCGCTCCCTGCCCGTTTCCAGTCGACGATCCTCCGCATCCACCGCATCCACCGCGCCCCAAACCCTCACTCCTGCTGCACGTCACGGAACCACCACGCCCTCTGGTGCCGCGCCCTCCGATTGGCAGACCGCACCCCTGGTGCGACATTGGGCACCCAGCCGCCGCAACTGCCACGACCTCTCTACCATACTATACCGCACAGCACATCACATTACCCGGCCACGACGCGTGATCCCCGTCGTCCGCGCCCATCGCGCCCTTCGTATTCCGCAGCGACTACGCACGCACGACGCCTGCCTCGGCCGGCGCGCGTAATCTGCACGTCGTGGAGCACCTCCTGCATGATGGAGGCCAAGGCAACTGCATGGAACCGGAACCGCAGCTTCCAGCGCTTCCCCAAAAATACCGCAGCCGGGGGTTCGGGGGGTTGGTCGGGCAGCAAGAAAGTAGTCAGGTGCGGGCGATCGGCCTTCGGCCGGGGGGGTAGGCACCGGTGATGCCCTCGGGGGGGGATGGAAAGAGGGGCTTGGCTTGCCGGGTGTTGGTTTCACTGCGCCTACTGCGGGAGGCTGTTCGGGCCGCGTGGTGGTGGGGGCCGACGGGGGACGTTTGGCCGCGCGAGCACGGCGTCTGCGCTGCGTGGGCGCATAATGGGCGGGCGGCTCCGGCGGGGTGCCTTGGGGCGGATGGCCCGATGGGGGAATTCGGTCATCGCTCTTCGGATCGGGGAGGGGAGGGGTGGGTGATAGGTGGGAAGCTGGCACCGCGTGATTCGGGCTGTCAGCCGGATGGTTTGCCTAAGCTGCGCTGCGTTGGCAGAGGGAGAGATGGGGTCTGCGGACTGGAAAGATGGCCTTTGCTGCGCGAGGCGGTTGTGCGAGAGGTGGAGCTGAGTACGGAATCCCCGGCGGAGTGCTCGAAGCGGTCTCCCGCTGTATCGGAGGCATGGTTTTGCGGCGTTTGATATTGCGGTGAGGTCAGCGGTAGGCATGCTGCATGCGCATCTGCACGAAACAATCTGATCTTAGATCGTTTGTGACAGGTCACACGCCCTGCTGAGCGACGCTGGCATCTTCAGATTAGAATCATGCGGTGTGAGGACGGGAAAGCGGAAGGGGGAATGCGAGAGGCACTCTTTGGGAATGGAGGCGGCGGTGATCTGCATCCGGGATTCCGCGCGGGAAAAGCACGTTTCTGAGACAGGAAGTTGCACTCGTCCGGAGGGGCTCAGCTTCGCTCAATTTGAGAATGAGCGGATGTGGGATATGATTTTCCACGAAGACGATGAGATCCAATTTACTTTGCGTTCGGGCTAGCTGCCAAGTTTCATGCCGTCGTGACTTTGATATCACCATTTCGGGCCGTTTATCGCCATTTCTTGAGAGCCTGATCGTCATTTTGGGCAATCTTTCATATATTTCTGCTTATTTATTGGCTGCATTTCTCATCAGTGTAGGCAGTCGTTATTTCGAAACGCTCAGCCTCTTTGTGCCGAGTTCCCGGTGATCACACGTGGTGGTTCTCATTTATCTCCCAACCCAAAATATTCCCCTTGATTCGAAGCCCATTGTTTTTGTCTTTGAGGGATGGATTATTGGATCCTGCTATTCATATTTACCTCTCATGTTGTTTACCAGTTGTTTTGAGGCGCTGTTGTCGTTCTCACCTTGGCTGTCCTGGCCCCATGGTCATGGGGTTTACTTCACCGCTCCTATATTCTAGTAGTTGCTCTGAGGTTCTGACTCATGATTTCCCTTGCCTTTAAAATGTTCCCGGAGTTCTTTTGAGCCTCGTCATGGGTTCTCATTTTCTCACCGCCCCTTTGAGAGAACAGCAACCAGTGTCAAACCCACAACATGGTATGGACATGAATGGGAGTTGCTTCATCTCCCTTTGTGTGAAGCCACCCGAGTACGACATAGTAGAAATATCGACAGACATTTATAGCCTTAAAAATCAACCAAATAGGATTCTCTAGTAGTTACAATCAAAAGTGTCATGTGATTAACCTTCAAAGACATGCTTAGTCATCCACTCTTCTGCCTCATTTTCCAAACTATGCCAGAATATCCATCTCCATCTCAATCTCCATACGTGTAAAGAAATGACCTCCCTTACCTAGAAAACCTCCATACAATGGAACGCCTCCGCTTCCATGCCCTCAAAATCCTCTCCACCATCCACGCCAACCTCTCGCCCCACGACCCCTCATCACGTGACACCACCCCCCTTTCCGACGAACTCCTGGACCTCCCTCCGCTCGTCCTGGCCTTACTGAGGCGCCAAACGGCTCTTCTTCTTAAACCGGTGGGAAGTTATAATGGTGCTCTGCTCTTGACGCGGCTTGAGGACCTTGAGCGGACTGCGAGGGGGAAGCTATATGTGTATCCCTTCCATCAGGTCCCGGTTGCATGGCGGAGATTGGTGTGTGACGTGGGGATTGTAAGGGCTGTGGCGGCGATAATTGGGATATCTGGTGGTGATGGTGGGGAGGTGGGCTGGATAGATGAGGTTGTCAAGACGTTGGATATGGTGCTTATTATGAGTGGTGCGCCGGGAGAGGGGAGGAGGGAATGGATTGAGAAGACGTTTGAGATTTTGGAGGATGTGATTGCTGAGGGAGCGTCGCCCGGGGAGGGCTCGGAAAGAGTATATATGGCTTTGGATGCGACACAAAGTGCAAGAAAGGAGGCCCCTGGAATTCATCCCCTCGAACCGCCAGCCAAACGTGCTAGAATTGGCAATGCAACCTCGCCGCTAGGGGACAAGATATATTGTTTTCCATCCTCACCTTCCTTCACACCACCCGTTTTGCACCCAATTCCTAGGATGGAACTGCCTAACACTTACACCTTCATGTCGAACCCGGCCGATACTGATGTTGGCCCGGTCCCGGTGGTATTCACGGGGGGAATGGGTCACTGGCCCGCGATGAGTGAGCGTCCGTGGTCAAACCCGCAGTATTTGCTGAAGAGAACGCTGGGGGGTCGACGACTCGTACCCGTGGAGGTGGGGAGGAGTTATGTGGATGGCGGTTGGGGGCAGCGGATTATACCATTGAAGGAGTTCCTGGAAGAATTCGTTATGCGACCGTCAGCTGTCGGACAAGCAGAGAAAGGCGAGGCGGGAGACAGTGCGATGGATAAAGAACAAGATGAAAAGGGGAAAACAGGCTACCTCGCCCAGCACAACCTCTTCTCCCAAATCCCCGCCCTTCGCTCCGACATCCTCATTCCCGACGTATGCTGGCTCGACCCTCCACCCCCCCACTATTCCTCACCCCTCGCAGACGTCCACGCTGCGACCGCAAAGTTGGACGAGCCGCTGTTGAATGCATGGTTCGGGCCTGGAGGCACGATTAGCCCGCTGCATGTTGATCCGTATCATAATATCCTCGCGCAGGTGGTGGGGAGGAAGTATGTGAGACTTTATGGGCCGCGGGAGACAGCTGGATTGTCGCCGAGGGGGGAGGAGAGCGGGGTGGATATGGGGAATACGAGTTTGGTTGATGTTGGGGCTTGGGAGGGGTGGGATGCGGTGCCCGTGGACGAGGAGGGTGGAGAGGATGGCGAGATGGAAGTGGAGACGGAGGGTAGAGAGGTGAAGAGGGAGAGGTATATGGAGAGGTTTAAGGCGTTTGGAGAGGCGAGGTATGTGGATGTGATTCTGGAAGAGGGAGAGTATTTGTATATACCTGTGGGGTGGTGGCATTATGTGAGGAGTTTGAGTGTCAGCTTCAGTGTGAGCTTCTGGTGGAATTGAAGGAATACAATCAGTTATACAATTGTTTATTCTGCTGGCGGAAATCATCTGCCACAGACCGCGCACCAAACTACGATGAACTTCTGGCAGCACAAGAGACAGCAAAAGAGACGAAGAAGGGCATGTGGTCGCCGAAAGCCCAGCGATTAAGACCTACGTTGACGGATCCAAGACTGCTCAGAAGGCGAAGATGCAACTGCAGACTCGCTGGCGCCAAAAGAAGGTGAAGAGTGGCTCACAATTCACGATTCTTATGCGAAGGCGGCCCAAAGTTAAACTTTGTCCTTGGAGGTATTAAGGCCCCAAAGTCCGCGAGGAATCCAAGTAAGCAGAGCGAACCTTTCAGACAAGAGTCATACGTCTGGAAGAAGGTCACAGGTGGATTAATAGACGCCCCATATGCCGCATTGGGATTGATACAGTGCAATTTACGTTAGATTAGGCTATCACTTAACAACGAACGTGTAAACGAATGTGTAAAATGGAGACAACTTATGCGTAGAGTTAGAGTTAGTATAATGTAATCTTGATATTAGTTCTTCTTGTCATTCCTCAGCGCAGTAGTCGATACACGCCTTTGTTATCCATTTCTCATTTCTCATTTCGAGGAGCGGGCAAACTGCTTTGTCCATCCACGTCAAGAATTTAAGATTGGCGCGTTTTTATAACAAATCTTCTTCGTTTATTTACCTCTCCTTTCTTTATATATTCGCTCTTTCACCACAACCACCACCAGGTCTAACAAGATCCAAACTTATCAACCTGTTCTTCAATCACCCGGACCATCATCAGGTATAACAAGATTCAAACTTATCAACCTGTTCATCAATCATCCTAACCATTACCAGGTCTAACAAGATCTGAAGTTATCAACCTATCCGTCGATCACTCTGACCACCACCAGGTCTGACAAGAACTAAATTTATCAGCCTGTTCATCAATCACGCCCGGTCAACATCGCCGGTCCACAACAAAACTCCTAAGTTTACCTTTCAACTGCAAAGGTAAATAAACGTTTCCTCCAAAATGAAGTTATAAAAACTCAAGCACCGAACAGTCAAAATGAGCGCCACTCGCACCCGCAAGGAAGACATGTGGGCTCAGTCATCCACCACCGCCGCCACTGAGGACCGCACACCAATCAGCCCACCAGAAGGCACTCCTGCTACGTCTCCAGCCAAGTCCACCAGCGGCAGCAGCATTGGCACAAACGATGGGAGTAACTCCACCAAGGCCTCTCTCACGCCGACCTCCATCGGCAGCACCACGCATTCCGGCAATCAGAGCCCGGATGCTGAGGGGCTCCCGCAGATGCCGAATGTCAGCAGGGTCTCAGAGTACGAGGATGGATATGAGTTTGAGGGATCCAGCATGCTGGGGGTTGGGCACCAGGAGCATGCGGATGCGTTGACGAGAGCATTGAGCGTGATTAGCTTGCATGGGGATACGACACCTCGGGCTCTGAAGACAGCTACCAACTAGGTGAAGAGGCATGGAGGGTTCTGTTGTGGGGATACAACGCCTGGCACTCTCAAGACGGCGGCGGACATTAAAGCTACTCATTAGGTGGAAGGGGTATGGAAAGATTTTCTGTGGTGATGGCTTTGCTTTGACGGGTAATTTGTGGTAATGATGGGTTCGTTATGGGAGGTTATTTGTGATAATGATTAATTCGTTGTGGGAGGTCACTTGTTTCTTCAGATGAACTCGCTATGGAGGGTAATATGTTGTAGTGATGGGTTTGTTATGGAAGGTCATTTGTTGCAGAGATGAATTCATCACAGAAGGTCACTTGTTGTATAACTAATTCTCAGAATGAATGTAATGCGGCGGCGGCGGCTCGCAATAATACCCATTCAATTCATTGCATCTTCACGTCTATTTTGACGCTTCAAAGTCTTGTCCTCTGCCCCTTATAGCAAACTTGCAAATCCCTTAAACTGATTCGCTGGATCCCACGTCTTCTTGATCTCCCTCAACCGCTCCACCCTCTCCGCACTGCCAAACAGCTCCTCCAGCGTCTCCCCACCGCGTGAAATGTTGCAATAAACATTCTTCCCCTCCTTCGGGGTAAGCAGCTCCAGAGTCTCGTCAACAAACTCCCCCGCCGCTGCATCTAGATGCGCATCCTCATACTTCGCCACCACTGACGCGACGATCCCGAACTGACGGTGGGGGTACGCGCTCTCACCTCCATAATGCTCCAGCTCGAGCGACTTCGCGACATCATATACCTGGAAGACCACCGCGCTCTGCTTTGCGCTCGGGTTTGCCTTGACGAAAGAGTAATAGTCGTTCCAGCATGCTCTCATCGCCTTGGGATCCAGGTCTTTAAGCATCACGCTTCCGGCTGGCTTGCGGCCCCCAAAGACGGCCAGCTCATCAACACTGTCATTGAGTCTATCCGCAGAAATCATGCTATCTGCTGATCCCATCTGTTGGGTCGGGCCAAGAGCGAAGAGGGGTGCGAAGTACTCGAACCCCTCTGCGGCAGTCCCTGCATACCAGATATTCAGGATGAGAGTCGGTGTATAGGTCGGGGCCGGCGAGACCATGTAGACCTGCACCTTGGCGTTCGGGATACGAGGGAGCGAATTCACTGCCTCGACGACTTCCTCAATTGCAGAAGGCGCGAAAGACAGGTCGCGCGAGAAGTGCAATCCCCCGTTAATCTCGGGGTACGCACGCATCGTGATCTCAGTCACGGCCACAAATGTGTTCCCAGCCCCGCGCAGCGCGTAGTAGAGATCCTGGTGCGACTCCGGGCTTACAGTCAGTAGCTTCCCAGCGGCAGTAACGACGCGAGCGGAGATCAGGGAGTCAATGCCCAGACCGTAAAGGCCTTGGAACGTCCCGAGACCCCCACCCAAGGTGGACCCGATGACAGTGACCGACGGGCAAGCCGCGAGGGGAAGGTGGACGTGTGCTGCGTGTGCTGCATCGGTGGCTTCACTGACGAGAGTCCCGGCGCCGATTGTTGCGGTGCCAGACGCCGAATCGATGGCGATAGAGGCGAGGGGGCGGGTGTTAATTACTACGCCCGAACTGGAGAGCGAGTTTATCCACATGTGGCCACTGCCTCGGACCTGGAAGGGGACAGAGTTTATAGTAGCCCAGGTAATCTAGAGAGTATTAGCTACGTGTCCAACACTCAGAGGGTGAAGTTGAGCACCGAGGCGACAACATCCTGCTCAGTAGCAACATTGATAAAAGCACCCGCGGCGACGGGGTTGATGTCGCTCCAGCCCGAGGGCAGGGCTTTGAAGCCTGGTTCTGTGGCTTCGTTGATGGAAGCGCCGGGGCTGAGGACGCGACGGAGGGACAGAAGCTTCTGGGAGAGATTGGGAGCCTCTGCCGCCGTGGGAAGGGGCAAGCCCAATGGAGAAGGGGAAAAGAGAACTTGGGTGGCCATTTTGTGATATGCGGAAGGTATTTGTTGGATTTGGAAGGTGAATAATGATTTATGGGATGGGGGATGAGACTTGGAAGCAGTATATATACTAACTATTTAGCTAGGGGGTAGAGGGATTCTTTGCAACCAAGGAGGAAACTCACGGTTTCGAATGTCGTGCTCATCTGGTGATGATCGCGTATTGGTCATACTTCAGGATCTGGGCCTCTATCTAGGAGCAACAGCGCTTACATCATGTTGGGAGCTCGTTTTGGAAATTCGAACCCTGATTCCGGTGCAACCCCTTAGCAAATAAGGGGAAGATCTCGGAATTCTGCATCATGTCCAGTCCGAGCTGTCCACGTATTGCATCTGTGTTATCTCCAGGTGAGACTTGTTTTGGTTATCGAGCAGACGACAGGTACAACTCGTCAACTAAACAAGCTGAGAAGACGGAGTCCGAGACTGGGTTACGCTGCATCGGCGGAGGTCGTGCTGGGGGTACAAGATTACGGAATCTAGAGGTAACCCCAAGATCGACGGACGGATGATCGACGATGTTAAAACCGGACGGGAAGATCAGGGAGGATGCCAGGTCTTAGCTATAGCAATAGAGAGGCCAGTGAGAGCACCGCGGACTCACCGCACCTCAGAAAGTCATACCTAAATATGAGACTAGATGGGCGGTTGGATAGATGTCTGAGATCGGCAGGGAGCTTATGCAGCACATATATTTCGAGACCCCAGTGGAAGTCGCACATAGCGCGCTAGTGACGTAGAATGATGCCGGATTAAGGGATTGAGGGCAAAGATGTGATGGTGGCTTGATATGTTGAAAGCTGAATATGCGGTTAGCAGACTATTGGCATGCAAATATCTAAGACTAAGTCCTCGTGATGACTTCACCAACTCACCGACTGGTCGACAATCTAGCCCATCTCATGTCAATCTATAAAAACATAAGCCACGTGACTGTACAGCATAACTCTCCATGAACCAAGCATATGGTCTTGAAATATTGTATGTATTTCGTGCTAAAATTCATAATGCTAGATATCATGTACAGGTGTGTTAAATGTTTAACCCCCACCGCCCAATTCCGCTCTCAATCTACAACTTCGCAATCATCTTGTTTCCGATCTGGAGCCACTTCACGGCATCACCAACAAGCTCGTCCACAACAGCCTTTGCCGACTTCTTCTCGTTCACAACAGCAGCCGCCTTACCCATCAAGAATGGGCGTGCGCTGTCCATTGTCTCGTCATCAAGGTCGTCACCCATCTTCTCGAAGTCGTCCTCGACGGGGATTATACCCTTGGCGGTCAGGTCCTTGATGTCCTGTGCGCGGTTCACCTCCCAGTTGTTGATGTATGGGTTGTTGCGGACGCGCATGGGGCGGCCAGTGAAGATGATGGTGCGGATGTTGTCGTCGAAACCGGAGGTGGTGACGGCGTCCTGGTGAGCCTGCGACGCACCAGCCTCATCGGTGACGATGAAACGGGTACCAACCCAGACGGCGCTGGCGCCGAGCATCAGCGCTGAGGCGACGCTCTGGCCGTTGAAGATACCGCCGGCAGCGACAACCTGGACGGGCTGGCCGGTCATGGGGCTGGTCTTGCCCTTGCAGAGCTCGACAACAGCGGGGACGAGGAGCGAGGTTGGGACGTCACCAGTGTGGCCACCACCCTCACCACCTTGTGCGCAGATGAGATCAACGCCGAGCTCGAGGCACTTCTTCACGTGCTTAGGGTGTCCGATCATGTTCATGTACAGGATACCGGCAGCGTGGAGCCTGTCAACGACGTGCTTGGGTGGGACACCGACGGCTGAGACGAAGAGCTTCGCGCCGCTCTCGATAACGACATCAACGAGCTCGTTGAGCTTTCCCTTGGTGTAATCGTAGCTGTTTTAAGAACCGTCAGCGCGCTGCTTATGGTGATGTATCTGGCTTATGCAAGTGGAAATGGGCTTACTTGGTCTTGCGAGCACTGCCACCAACCTGGGGAAGGAGCAAATCAACACCGAATGGTGCGTTCTTGTCCTTAAGGAACGACTTCAACTCGGCGATTTGCTCGCGGAGCATGTCTGGGGTGTAGCCAACTCCTCCGATAACACCGAGGCCACCGGCATTGGTAACAGCGGCAGCAAGCTCCGGGCCAGCCGCAACGTTCATGCCAGCAAGGAGAACTGGGTGGTTGATCTTGAGGAGGTCGGTGGTGACCGTGCGGAGTTGTTCTGTAGATGGCCGTTAGCAAAAAAACTCGGAGGATCGGTAAGCTCTGGGGGGGAAGGGCCATGACGTACGAGGGGAAGCCATCGTGAATGCTGGGGTTGATAGGGGCGAGATGAGAGAAAAAACGTTGAAGTGGTATGGGACGAGGATATCAAAGGATCTCGATAGTTAAACAATATGTAAAAGGAGGAGAGGGAGCGATGGGGATCGGGAGGAATATAAGTCTGGGGAAGGGCCAACATGTGGAGAAGGGCCGCCCGCCCAGAGCCGAATTTGGGGAAATGCCTCGGTATGTTTTGTGATTAGTGTGATTAGTCATGCATTTAGTTAGGCACAAAAACAGTAGTGTGCGTCAACGCGGGGTGGCGCGGCAATTTGTGGATTATCCACTATCAACACTATCAACTGCCCTATTGGGAAGAGATTCGCTGTGTTCTTTCCATCAAAAAACAATGTAACACAGCTGTTTATCAAAAATATTATATGTACATAATATCCTCTCGTCTCGGCAGCGACTGCGTCAATGAAGCTGTTTCGTACAGCCGCCAATTCTGCATGCAGACCAAGCACGCATCACCTGCGACGCAATAGCAGCTTTCGACAAATCTCGCTCCCCGGGTCGCCAACAAGAAGCCGCAGCTCTCTGAGCAGTGTTCCGGCAACGCCATGGTCTCAAGGTGCATCGGAGAGAGGGGTAAATAGCGAAAATGGGGAAACAGCAGCCAAGAGGGCCGCTAAGCCGCCAAAGACGGCTTACATCGCCCTAGGGAGTAATATGGGGGACAGAATCGGAATGATCGAACAGGCCTGTAATGCTCTTACATCACGTGGCATTACCGTGAAGAGGACGAGCAATCTGTGGGAGACAGAGCCCATGTATGTCCTCGATCAAGATAACTTCATCAACGGCGCCTGCGAGGTTAGTAATGAGCATTTTTGGGGGGGTTGCTGCCATGCAAATTGTGTCACGTGGACTTAACAACCGTCTATATGATAATATATAGCTGACAATACGCAGGTAGAAACTACATTAGAGCCCCTTGAACTCTTAGATGAGCTTCAAGATATTGAAAACTCGATGGGTCGCCACAAGGTCATTGACAAGGGACCCCGAAACATCGATTTGGATATCCTCTTGTACGATAATCAAGTCATACACCACAAGCGGCTGGATGTCCCACACATTGGCATCCCTGAGCGCGAATTCGTTCTCAGACCCCTCGCTGAGTATGTTCAACCCCTTTGATGGCAGAAAAACGGCTAATTTGCTATATCAGACTCATTCCAGACCAGCCCATCCATCCGTCCAAACCCTGGAGACTCACGCAGGACTACCTCAATGCCCTACCGCCCTCGTCCCAACCCATGTCGACCAGCACGCCCCTTGGCTCTAATCCAGCCCTAACTCTCTACCCCCTCCGCCCACACCGCCGAACCTCCATAATGGCAATCCTCAATCTAACCCCCGATTCCTTCTCCGATGGCGGCCTCCACACCAGTGCCTCCTTGGACGAAACAATCGACACCTTCATCCGCGGCGGTGCCTCCATCATCGATATCGGCGGCCAATCCACCGCTCCCAACACCCCATATGTCACCTCCGATATCGAAACCTCCCGCATCCTCCCGGCCATCGCCGCCATCCGCGCACATCCCCTCGGCTCTAACGTCACAATCAGCATCGACACCTTCCGAGCCTCTGTCGCCTCAACCGCTGTCACCGCCGGAGCCGACCTCATCAACGACGTTTCCGCGGGCCTCCTCGACCCCGCCATGCTCCCCACCCTCGGCCGCCTCGGCTGCACAGTCTGCCTAATGCACATGCGCGGCACACCTTCCACCATGGACTCCCTAGCCACCTACCCCAACGGCCTCATCCCAACCATAGCCGCCGAGCTGCTCGAGCGCATCGCAGCAGCTGAGGCAGCGGGTGTGCGCCGCTGGCGCATCATCCTCGACCCCGGCATCGGGTTCGCGAAGACGCAGGACCAGAATCTCGAGATCTTGCGCCGGCTCGACGAGCTGCGCGACTGGCCTGGCCTGCGCGGGTTCCCGTGGCTGGTGGGCAGCTCGCGAAAGCGCTTTGTGGGACGGCTCACGGGCGTGAAGGAGCCGAGGGAGAGGGTGTGGGGGACGGCGGCTACGGTAGTAGCAGCTGTGCAGGGGGGCGCGGATATTGTGCGGGTGCACGATGCGGTAGAGATGGGGCAGGTTGTGAAGATGGCGGATGCAATTTGGAGAGTTTAAGAAAAAATTGTAGTATATACAGTTCTATATATTGTGGATGTAAAAGCCATGTTTGTATATACATGATTACTTTACCCTGAGAGATTCCCTGCCTCTCACTCCATCCACTATCCGGTACAAGAGCTCTATCACAGACGGCGCCTCTTGGGGACTTCCCATGAGTATGAAGAATATAATGATTATGATATCGGGCATAATTTCGTCCATGAAATCCTCACACAGACGCTGCCCCAGTAAATGGTTCCAACCATCCTAGATGTGTCGCCCTTCTCCCCGCCCCCCAACCATGCAACGAACGCCGTGCCGTCGAAATACACAAAAGGAAATTGCTGGTACTCCATGCAGTGAGTAGTGTTTCTGACATGCCTAAAAAAAATTGCACAGTAAATGGCTGTATGTTCAATCCGTCTCCTCGCGCCCGCCAACGCGCTGCACCAACCTATGGCCATGTTAGCTTCTGAGAATATGACAGGGAGTCGCGGGATATTTACCTGAGAATGCTAACTGTAAATGTCAGACCCCACGCCACAAGCGCCACAAACAATATTGCCGCCAACGCCTTCACCTGCCCACACAGATTCGGATCTATATTATGGGCCGTTTCGTCGCCCGTCTTCATAAAACACGCGCCGTCGTTGTCTGTGATAGCCTGGAACGCGAGAGAAAGATTCGCGGACTCGAAGATGATAAAGAATAGATCTAGTAGTACGAGGCGCATTTTGGTTTTCGGCTCACGCAACCCCAGCGGCGCTCCTGTATACTCGTCCCACGTGATGTATCCAATATATGGCAACGCGATGACATCGACCACAATGGCCATGATACCAGAGGGTGACTGTGCAAACGGACTCGAACGCGTAAGATGGAAAATGGAACTGGAGAGGCCAAGCGCAATGGTCGAAGTTGCGAGGACGGTGAGGCGGAAGGCGAGCGGAACGAGCGGATGCATCAAGATGATGCGCTGAGCACGCTCGTACCACTGCAGCCGCTTCTTCTTGCTACGCAGCAATCCAAGTGCCTTTTCTGGGTCTGATCCTGGTGCGTCCCCCCGCCATGGCTGTGCGTATCCGGGAGTCTGCTCATCGAGGAATGTTGGCTCGACTGTCTCGCTCTCCTCGCCCATCCCGGGGCCATACATCGACGCCTTTACGAAGCCTGACCAGAGTTGCGCGTTGCCGCCGTGGTACTGTAGGATCACCGGGTCGTCGTCACGCGCATGGTCCCATTTGCGGCCCCTGACGGGCTCGCGCGTCGTCCCGAAGAGGGTGCGTTCGCGTGCGGATTTGGCGGCTTCGGTGACTTCGTCGTGGTCGATGAAGCCATCTTTGGAGACGGGCCGATCGGCTCTGGTTGTGGCGTAGGGATGTTGTGGTGCGACTGAAGGTGTAGGTTGCGCGAGTAGTCGGTCGGTCACTTTGGAGTCGTCCTCTTCATTGTATGTCTCAACGGAGTCTATCCATGCTGCCCAGTTGTTAGTGGATTGTGTGTCAATAGGGTCGGGTGTCTCCTACATGGAAGAGATCTGACTGCGCCATGGACGGCGGGCCGAGAGCCTCGACATTCGGACGCTTCAGACACCTTTGACAAAAATGAGACCTTCGTGCGATCAGAATCCGAGCGTTGCCGTTCCGAATCTCTCCTGGAGCTATGAGTCGCTGTTGACGACGCGTTACCGAAGGCGCTGGACTCGGGCAACTGCCTCGACGGCGGCTCGGAAATAAGGTGATGGCATTGTAAATTCGGACTGGGTACGAGGGCGTCCTTCTCTGGCAGCGCCATTCTGTCAGACGCTGCCATGTCGATGTTGATGGGGGCTCCGGTGGTCCACGGACAGCTGGGGCCAAGGTCCTCTGGACCGGCCTGGAGCTAAAAAGCGAGGGGCTCAGACAAGAAGCCTCATGAAAATGGCATTGTCCTCAACAGATATAAGAATAGATAGTTAGTAAATGAGCGTGGCGGCCGTGGTGCTGGTGGTACCCAACAGAGTTGTAATCTAGAACTACGAGGCTCATCGGCAGTACCTTGTATTGGCAGCGCGTGCTAATTTTACCCCCGGTTGTCACAAGGCTGTGCACTTTTAACGTTGACCGATGCCGTCACAGACCCACCCCAGCAATTTGGGACTCGAGGCAAAATGCTCCCAGGGTCAGACATCGGATTGTTCCGACCTCCATCAACTATATAACTCTCCTGTATAGCACGTTTGAAACATCGCGATAATGTGGAACATATGATACGTTAAGAAGCCCACCGATATCCTTGCGACACTACACAGGCCAAACAAGGTCGCCGCTGCGATAAGCGCAGCCTAAGTCGACGACCTCGAAACCTTCGCCCTCGGAAACCTCATCACAACGCGATCGAGCCTCTGGTTCGCGATGCGCCTCTACTTACTCCCTATATCGAACCGACGGACGTTGTTATACTGCAGACGCCTTAACGTGAGCATCTCCGACCACCCAACCTTTATCGACAGAGGGACTATCAGAGCCGCAAAATTATGGGCAGATTGGGAGACGAAGGATTCGGGATGGCGGAAGAAGGTCGTGGACTGGGGAAACACGGCGCTCAAGAAAATACCATATGAAGAATGGGGCCTGAAGTCAATACCGCCGTTGTCAGCGCGCCGGAGAACAGAAGAGCTGGAAGCGGGGCAGGCGACTGTCGAAGTTTCCTTTCCGTCAGGTGTCATTCCTATGAATGAGGTCAGCGAGGTGCTCTGGAGGCTTGGGACAGAGAGGGAGTCTCTTCACAAATCGAGGATGGTCTACTGTTTTATTGGAATGCCTATATCTGCTCCAGTGGCTCTCCTTCCAGTGTAAGTCAATATTTACCGGCCTACTGGAATAACTGCTAACATGTAACAGCATACCCAACCTGCCGTTCTTCTATCTAGTATATAGAGCATGGTCACATTGGCGTGCCCTATCCGGCTCGAGACACATCCAATTTCTCATCAACAAAGAGCTCATCGCACCCACAGTCTCGCCAATCTTGGATACATTGTATGCGCCTGGCATCATGAGAGCCACCCGTGGTAGCTCCTCCCTCGGCAGCAAACCGCCCAAATCAGCAGATTCCTCGACACCTCTCCTAAAAAACCAACTGCCGCATGAAGTAATGTTGCTACAGGAGGGTGATAGCACTCTCATCGCCAACGCTCTCGAGATGCCAGAGCTGCACGCCGAGATCGAAAGGGCAATATGGCAGGTTCGAAATGACATTCGAGCAAAGCAGGAGGCCAAGGAGGAGAAGGACGACCAGAAAGATCAAGTAAAGGACGAGGATAAGGATAAGAAGTAGTAATGACTTGCCACAAGCTGTATGATATGTTAGACCCCCCCAGCTTACGAAGGGGATGGCCCAATGCCGGACTGTACTATACATTATGATCATCTCAAAATGCCTGGAATTTAGAGTATGGGGGTAGAGGGGGGCCAGTGGTGGATACATAGGGGCCTGCACGTTGATAGATAATGTTATATTATGAATCTACGCTCATGGTGTGAAATAGACTACGCAGATGTGAACTGGATGATAGCAGTTCTCTCTACGCCTTTGAAAGAGGGGATCCTTGACGACTAAAGCCTTTCTGGTGAACAACTCCAAGCCCAGGCTATTTATAAAGAACAAAAGCACATTGCGACTAACCACTATCTATAAGCAAACTCACCTTAACTTTGACAACTATATGAGCCAGCCCAGCGCCAGGGCCGCGAAATCCAGAACGATCAATCCCGGACTAACCGATAACATCAATCAGATACGAACCAGAAGGCCGAGAAAGTGACAACACCACATCGGCAGCATTCCAAAGCCGGCGATAGAACACGTCCACACAATGCAAATCTCTTTGTAGTTTGAACACCCCTTTCAAGGAAACATTTCTCGTTAAGAAGGCCAGGGAGCTTAGGCAGCTATACAGATGTTGTGTGAAGATCATGTTAATCTTCATCCCAAAGTAGAGACACGCGATAGGAATGATAGGGTAAAACAGCATAACTCCTAAATTGGTCGCAAGGGCCCATTAATATCACCAGAGGCCATATTTATTTCGCGTATCGATTATGTTCGCACTCCTTCTGGTTGGCTTCGGACTTCTGTTCCATAACAGCAATCAGTTGTGTTGGGGGTCAGCGTGGGAAGATTCATAGTATTACTGTTTATTGTATGCTGCCCCTGCTTCTACATTGGTACTCAGCTCCCAAGACTCATATATAAGAAACTCGTTAGTGTAAAACACCTCGTCATAGCTGTGTTTTACGTCCATCACTTCATCTCACCACCAACCAACAGCCCACCATCCTTCGTCTCCACGATCTTAAAGCCCTCCGCATTCCCAAGCCCCTTCTCCGCCCTGATATAGGCACCCTCACTCCTATCGCACAAGACCCCCAGATCCGCATCGCTCAGAATCTCATCACCCCCTTTATACGTATACACCTGTCCATCCCTTAGCAGCAGCTTCCTCAACTCCGCCTCGTCCAAATCCTCTTTATTATCCATCTTCTGCCCCATGGTCCTGAACCCCCCTTTCTTAATAACAAGCTTCTCAAGCCTCCTCTTCGCATCCGCGCTCATCAACAGCTCCTCCTCCACCGTACCCTTCGTCGCAAGCCGAAACACGACGACCGGCCGTGTCTGCCCGATCCGATGCGCGCGGTCAATAGCCTGCAGATCCTGCTGCGGATTCCAGTCGCTATCGAATAGCACGACTGTGTCCGCGCTGGCGAGGTTGATGCCCTGTCCGCCAGCGCGTGTGCTGAGCAGAAATAGTCGATGTTCGGGATCCTCGTTGAAGTCCTTGATCTGCTGGCGTCGATCGTCCTGCGCTACGCCACCATCTATGCGGCAGACATTCCAGCCGCGTAGGTCACGCGCATAGTCTTCGAGGATGTCGAGCTGGGTCTTGAACTGGCTGAAGATCAGGATTTTATGGTTTGCGGCGAATAGAGCATTAAGTAGGCGGTCGAGAAGGAGCATTTTCCCGCTCGAGGAGACGAGAGTTTCGTCGATAGGCATCTTGGAGTCTGCGGACCAGGGGTTGTAAAAGTTGTGGGGTGAATTGCATACAAGGCGAAGCTGCATCAGTGGATTGCCCAGCTTCTTCGTAGCGATCTCACGCTTTGCCATCTCGAGGGTTTTGGCGAGCTCGCGGGATTCGTCATCGGAGTCGGACGAGCTTGCTATGTCAGCTTCTGCTAACTCTTCAGCCAATTTGGCCTCGAATTCGTCGTCGCTTAGTCTATCTTCATCAGAGGCATCTGCTTCCTTGTAGGTTTTACGCTTGGGGCGAGATTTAGAGGCCGTGGCTGGTGTTGATTGACGGCTCGATTTTATGCTTTTGGCAGAAGAGGCAATACTGTCATCTGAGGATTTGCGCTTGAGACTAGCTTTTGATGGGGTCTGCGGCGGTAGCGCCTTCTTTCTTCCCACCATCATCATCTCGAAGGCATTGAGGCGTGTGGCTGGTTTTTGCTCGAGTTCTGCCTTTGCCTTACGAGTGCGTATAGAGACGCTGAGAGGAACCTCTTCCTCACTATCAGATTCAGCTTTGGCTGGTGCTGTTGATCTCGTGACTTTAGATTTGGTTTTTGTAGACCCTTTAGAAGCGTTTCTAGCCCCCGTAATCCGTTGGACGACTTTGTTTTCCAGGTATTTTCGAGCATCTTGGCTTTTATCTGATAGGATATCGTACAATTCCGTCTGCTGCTCCGTCATCGGTGCGTATAGAACGTATTCGCGCTTTCTGGGAAGCATATGCTCCACATCAGCTTTGATGCGGCGTAGCAAAAGAGGTTGCAGAACCAGATGAATCTTCTTCACAAGCTCCTGTTTCTTCTGGTCGGCAATGAACTCCTCTGTCCCCTCCTCGTCTTGTAGATCACTGAAATCGAACCATGACTCGAACGCTTCCCAATCCACAAACACGGTTGGGAGGAGAAAGTTGAGCAGGGACCAGAGCTCTTTGAGGTTATTCTGCAGTGGTGTCCCGGAAATCAGCAACCTAGTAGCTGACGTAAACTTCCTTAACTCCTGGAATAGCTGGCTGTTGAAGTTCTTCAACCGATGTCCCTCGTCAATTATGATAAACTCCCAGTTAATATGCGACAAGTAATTCTTATCCCTCAATATAATATCATAACTTGTGCACACAACCGGAAACTTTGATGTTGGCCTGCCATTCTCCAGATGCTTGGTGATCTTCGTCGTCCGCAACTCCTCCCGTTTCGCCGGATCGCCATGATACAGCAAGACCGGCACGCTCGGCGTCCACTTCTGGAACTCCTCCACCCAATTCGACAGTGTGCTAAGCGGCGCAACGATGAGATGAGGACCAAGGTATTTCTCCTTTTCTCGCAGTAGCGCAATAAGCGATATTGTCTGAATCGTTTTTCCAAGGCCCATCTCGTCAGCCAGGATGCCACTCATGCCCTGCGCGCAAATCTCGTACATCCATGTCAAACCTTCGAGTTGGTAGTCGCGCATCGTACCGCCGCTCATGATTTTCGGCTGTTGAGCCATTTCCAAATCATGCTCACCGAGTGCTTTCCCGTCGAAACCGCTCCCGACTCGACCGAGGACTTGCGTCTTTTTCGTGAGGATATTCGAAAATGCAGCACTCTTCGCCAACAGTTCGTCTAGTTCACGCGCTTTAGCCTCGGCGGCTTCCTTGCCCAGGACACGACTTTTCTTTGCGGCCAATCGTTTCTGACGAGCAAGCTCCGTTCGTTTGTTCTGTAGATGGGCCTTCTTTTCCTCTGCACCAATCTGTTTCAGCTGCTCGTCATTGAGAAGATTGCTGGTTGCTGGAGGCTCTTCCACTCCGAGGTCCGGTGGGGATGACGGTGCTGTTGTAGGTGTTCGAGACTCCATCGAGTCACCTTCCGTTGATTTTGGGGCCATGGCTAGGCTCTGGCACGCAAATGCTTTATGATCCTAGAAATCAAACACCCCCCGCAAGTTTGGATATATTCTTATATCTTATGCGCTGTGTTCAGCGTTGGAATGGGTGATCCCCGGTGCAATTATTCCAGAATTTAGTCGAATGTTCTCATGAAAGATGCGTCCGTAAGAGTGCAGTTGAGCCCCTAATTTCTGAAGCCGTTTCCAATCCAAAACGACCTCTCATATCACCCATATGCCTCTTTACAAAGCGTAACTTTACCACGCCGCTGAGCAAGTGAGAGGCGGTATTGTCACGTAACACGCGCTCCACAATTCAATCCGTTGTGTCCTCGAACTTAATACGTAAAGCAAAGAAACAATTCCCCAGCGACAAATGAATGGGATAAATCGCCAAGCAACAAGATCCAATCCGGCCAAAAACGTCGCTGATATCAAAAATGCTGATGTCGTCCACGCGTAAAGTGGTTTCTGACGCGCTCCATCCCCGCTCAATGTGCGTCGCATGAGTCGCGAAGTCACGCGCCTTTGACTTGTATCCCTGTCTATAGCACGTGATACTCAGCGTTTTCTCACGTGCACCTCCTATTTTACGCAGGACTACTTTCATCTCCAGCACTATTAAAGACGGTTTAGTCGATATTTAATTTCAATGAACTCCATTTCATTATCCACGGAATATGTCAGACATACGGTGCTGAGACGATCACGGTGTCTAGCTAGCAGAAAAACGAAGCTATGGGAGCGCTCACCAAAGAGATGCACAACGTGCCATGGTCCGAGGCCCACAAAAAGTTGAATTCTAGGATGATATTAGTTACATTATTATTACTTGGCTAAAACAAAACGGAAATGGCAAGTAAGACTGCGTAGCTGGCGAGTTCTAAGGGCTGGCAACGGCGCTGTGGTCTATGTAGTAATATGGGGCATAATGCTCGCACTTGCAGTAATAGTCAATTTGGTGTCTTTAGCAATCGCTTCGCTTATAGAATATGTTGTACTATATTACAGAATATGGTCCTATTGTTCTTTAATGTCTTACGCCGTCGAGACAGTCTTTTCAAGTGCCGAGCTATGACCAGTCTGGAAGGTATCGACCTCCGTCGTCTTGAACTTCCTAGGGGAAACACCACTCTGGAACAGCACATCGATCTCTGCATATGTGCGACCTTTAGGCTCAGGCAAGCGAAAGAAGACCCAAACAACACAACAGAAGCAAGTGCAGCCCCAAAAGAAGGCTGTCTTCGCTCCCCAGGCCCACGCAGTTGGGTTAAGTTGATAGTTGGTGAGGACATTGATGACAGTATTGCTGATATTATAGCCGATCCTTGCGAGTACGATGGTTTTGGTCTTTAGCCTAGTAGAAGATATCTCGGAAACGAGAGAGTAGCAGACAGGGCCGACTGTAAAATCGTAGATGAATGTGAATACGAGCAGCATGACGCCAATAGCCCATGTCGCGGAAGTATTGCTGGAGGGCGCTAGAGAGATGAAGCCAACGACCATTAGAATGACGCACAGAATTGAGACTCCGGAAAGATAAATAGTACGGCGGCCTGCCCGTGAGATGAGGAACCAAGAGAGAAGAGTACCGACAACTCCGAGAGCCTGTTGTCCAAGAGACATATTGAACGACTGAACGGTTGGAAGGCCAGCCTGTTTGAGGAAATACGTCGAGTAGCCCATGACATTCGTCCCGCAGAGGGTCTGCACCAACCAGACGCCACAGACGATCTCAGTGCGGCGGCGATCAACCCCCTTGAAGCAATCCCAGTAGCTAGTACCTTCAGACAACGACTTTTCAAGATCGTTGGTATGCTCAATCATCTCTAGTGTTTCTTCGACGGTGTAATGGGGGTTGCTGGCGGAAGTAAGTCGCTCGAGTGCACGCTTGGCACCCTCTCGATTGCCTCTCCTAACTTCCCACCAGGGAGATTCGGGTGCGAGAAAGCAACCGACAAGTAGAGGAACAGGCCACACCCATTGAACTGCAAAAGGGATTTTATAGGCCCATTCATCTGATCTCTGGAGAGAGGCCCGAAGAACACCAGAAGCGATGAATTGGCCCATCACCCAGCACAGATTGACGTAAGTCGTTAGGTACGGTCGAAGAACAACGGGACTGACTTCAGATGCATAGGCAGTAGTGAGTGTCTGGAAAACACCCCATGGAATACCTGATTAAACGTTAGTAATTCGCAGGAACTACTTTCACTGGTAGTTTGCAAGTGGGAAGACTCACCACAGAGAATTTCACCAACCAAAAGAACCTGGACATTTGGTGCGAAGAAAAGAATAAAAATTGTACCGATCATCATGAGAAGCGAGCCGATCATTGTCTTTCGATACCTGTCTCGATATTAATTATAGGCCAAACAATCAGTCCACGGTAATTATAAACGTACCCATATTTCTCAGAGACTATGCCATTGATAGCCAGACCTAGCATCTCACCACAGCGCGCACCGTTTGAGAGGCCACTCTGCCACGAGGCTGGTACAGCGTACTCCCCCTTGCTTCCTAGGACTCCATATTTCTGGTTGAATAAAGGGCTGGCGTAGAGATTGCTAAGCAGTAGAAGGTCATAGCCTTCCATAACGAGCGCAGTTGAAAGGACCATGGACCACCCAATAGCGGTAGGATATAACTTGATAGCCTGTAGGAGAGTCATGGTCTTTTCCTGAGCCTCAGCATTTCGCGCTCCATATTCTGGTTTCAACTCCTCGTGAGCCACATCTCTCTCGGCTTTGTCTTCCATGTTGACGATGTGGGCATGGGTCGGTCCACCCGCAGCCTTAGAGGTATTATCAGCATCCATTGTGAACGAAAGATCTTGATGGTTGATCGCTCCTATCTAGATCAAACAAAAGAAGAGGATGCCACGAGGTTTATATCCATTTGGGTGTGGTGGTGTACAGCAGCACATGACCGAAAACTTCCATCATATACGATTATTATAGTCCCTGCCATCACTATTCCCATGCTAGAATTACCCCTCAAACCCCGGATGTTGGATGAGAGCACGGTCGGGATCGACAAACTTTGACATTTAGTCCCAAATAATGCGAACTAAACCTAAACTGGAGCGGGCCTTATTCGGAGTGGAACGCTGGACCAACAAATCGAGTTATGATTAGTTGAAATTTTTCCAATACGATTTAGGTACAGTGCGGGGTGCGGGGATCTGTGCGGGGTTGATTCGGAATTGATTCGGAATTGATTCGGGGCTAATTCGGCGACGGTCTAAGCAACATTAGAGGTAATAATATTGTCTTTGCTCCACTTAGTCTTAGAATATACAAACAAGATCATGAAGATTGCTATGTAAAGCCTGCAGCTCGTGAGAAATTATCGGACCCGCCAGTTCGGTAAAGCTCTCTAGTGCTTTAGGCATCCGTTAAAGCCTGTGTCCAAGTGTCTCGGTGAGGATTCTCCAAACCGAAACCTCTCTCCTCCTTTATTTTTTGGCCTCAACTTCTAACAAACGACATACGTTCAACCTTACTCTTTAACAATGCAAATGCCAACCGGCAAGTGGTGGAAAGAAGCTGCTGTGTACCAGGTATACCCAGCAAGTTTCAAGGATTCCAACGGAGATGGCTTGGGCGATATTGGAGGCGTCGTCTCGAAGATTGACTACCTCCATGAGCTAGGTGTCGATGTTGTCTGGCTCTGTCCCATGTTCGATAGCCCACAGCATGATATGGGGTATGATATCTCGAATTACGAAAAAGTCTATGAGCCGTATGGCACTGTTGAAGATATCGATATACTCGTAAAGGCGTGCCATGACCGTGGCATGCGGTTTATACTCGATCTTGTGGTAAACCATACGTCAGACGAGCACGAATGGTTCAAAGAATCTCGTTCGTCGCGAGATAACCCAAAGCGCGACTGGTATTTCTGGCGGCCGGCTCGATATGATGATGCTGGGAACCGGATGCCTCCCACTAACTGGAGAAGTTACTTTGCTGGTAGCACGTGTGAGCCTACCACCCAGACCAGTCCAGGGTATTTTTGCTGACTTTCTAGGGACTTGGGACGAAACAACGCAAGAGTATTATCTCCACCTCTATGCTTCGCAACAACCGGATTTGAATTGGAACTGTGAAGCAGCGCGCAATGCAATTTATGATAGCGCCATGAGATTTTGGCTAGACAGGGGGGTGGATGGATTTCGAGTCGATACTGTGAACAAGTACAGCAAACCCCTCGAATTTCACGACGCTATCATCACCGACCCTAACCACTATGAACAGCCCGCGGCATACATGTTTTGCAACGGCCCACGGATACACGAGTTTGTGAAAGAGATGCACGATAAGGTCATCAGTCAATACGACTGCATGACTGTCGGCGAATTATCACTCACTCCTGATCCTGCGCACGTATTGCGATACGTCTCAGCCAGCGCTAAACAGCTGAACATGGTCTTCCACATTGACACGGGGAATATGGACCACGGAGGCCCCAAGGACAAATACGACCACCGGCCTTTCATCCTCCCAGAGCTCAAAGCCGCTATAACCAAATGGCAAAAATTTATCGAAGGCACCGACGGCTGGACGACTGCCTTCCTCGAAAACCACGACAATGGGCGTTCCATTGACCGCTACGCCTCTAGCGAGCCCCAGTTCCGCGAGATCTCCGCAAAGATGCTCGCCATAATGATGACCACGATGACTGGTACAATATTCATTTACCAAGGCCAGGAAATCGGCATGATCAACGCCCCTAAGGAATGGCCTATTGAAGAATACAAGGATATCGAAGCATTGAACTACTACAATGAAGCCCGGGCCCTTTCGATCTCAGGCGAAGACCCCTCCCGTCTTCCTATTGTGACTCGTGGCCTTCAGATCCTCGGCCGCGATCACGGCCGCATGCCCATGCAGTGGGACTCCACGGCACATGCTGGCTTCACGACCGGTGACAAGCCATGGATGCGTGTCCACGACCTGTACCCTGATATTAACGTCGCGAAGCAGGTTCCGGATGCTAAGAGCGTGTTATCGTTTTGGAAACGCATGCTACGTCTTCGCAAGGAGCATCGAGACTTACTTGTATATGGGATATTTGACCTGCTGGACCCAGGAAATGAAAAGACTTTTGTTTATACAAAGACGGGAGAAAGGAGGACAGCGCTGGTCGCATTAAATTTTGACCAGGGGGTTCAAAACTTTGAGGTGGGCACGGACAAGGAGTGGAAGCTTGCCCTTAGCAATTACGACGCACCAGTGGCGGGGAAGTTGGCGCCTTTTGAGGGGAGGGTGTATATTAGTGGTTAAAAGGCTTTATTTTGTTTGTAGTTGCTATAAACGTCTACTACAGCAATAAAGTCTACAGGCTGTTTTTGGCCTCTAGGAAACTGTTATGGACAGTTACCTCAGACTTCGAGGCGGCATCAGTAATTCACAGTGTTTTTATTTTTATTTTCGTGTAATATGCATTCGACCGTCGAGTAGTGCTCGAGCAACACTAGTAGCGTAAAATACCCTAATAACTACCTTCCCCTATCTCATCGCTCCTGAAAATTTAATGGTAACTGACGTCTCTCCTCCGTCATTTGTATATTGAGCTGAATCTTATTCGCACCGTCCTCATTCCCCTTTCCAGCAGAATCTTTCAGAACCCCCGCATGGGCAATACCAAGGGCATCGATGCCGTCTCTAAAAATAACGTCGGGTTCTTCGACTAGCTCGTGCATCTATGTCCTTGCTAAAGATACACTCTGGCTCTTCGACGATTTCGTGGATGAAGTTGTCAGCCCAATAGAGATCGTTAGCGTTTTTGAGTGCGTCTGACCCTAATATAGCGCTTGGCTTCATTTACCTGCCTCTTGTTGCCGGTGGCTGTGCGGGGGTTCTTGTCATTCGGGGGGGTCTGGTGTCCCAGCATGTGCCACGCTAAAAGCATCGATATCGTCGGCGAAGACAAGGTCAGGTTCTTCTACGAGGTTTTGGAAGATCGTGGGGTCGTGGCGGCTATGCGGGTCCGGCCATGCGGACAAGGATGCTCTAGGTCAAAGAAGCCGTAAAACAAACGGCTTAGTCTGAACAACTCTAATGCAGGTCATCGACGTCCGAGTATAAGCCAGATGGCAACGATGAATCCTTCAATTTATAATCGTTGGTTTGTAGAGTTTCAAAACATGATGTCAACATCATCCCTGAAATAAGCATATTCTCTCTTGACGTCTTACGAGTTGTTCTTTTCTCCTCGCTATCTTCGCCTTGCGAAAACTTGTGCTCTGTGTATTTACCATAATTAGAAAAGTATCGGATTTCAACCCATTATAAGCATCAACCTAGGCGCCTATCATATGCAACAGCTGAAGTTTGAAGAAAGGCTTGTGCAGCTATTAATGAGAAGTATGATAGAGAGAGGGGCTTTGGTCCATGACACAAGACGTTCGCCGGCCTACTTTTCTGTGACACCCACGATCACGTTGTACCGAAGTATTAGCCCATGGAAGGTTGGAGGAATGAATGGTCTTCCGGGTCGTGACCGGCCCATCCTTCGCCTCCGCTAGGACTGATTTTTTCCGATGGCGAAGCAGGATTCTCTAAGAAAGATGCCAAAGGCAAGGACCACGTTAAGGGATTCAGAAAGTCCGGTAGAATTTGTGAAAGTTTTTCCAGAAGGAGAGGTAGAAATCTATCCTCTCCGCCGCGCAGCTTGGCTACCAAGGACAAAATATATGTTAAATAGTCCTTAGGCCCAAGATCGGATATCGGAGGTTCTGCCACAGTAAGAGGTGTATAAGCAATTACGTCGATAAGGACATAGGCGACATCGAATAACTTCTCCACCTATAAATGGCCCGGTTAATTATTTATAGTTCTGTAAGGAACGCCAGGTGGCTATACCAGACCGATCCCGTGGATCTCCATGCTTTGTTGCGGTAGTCTACAAGTCGAAATTGTCAGATCTCGTGCGATTTGGATCGGGTACTGGAAATTTAATGATTCATGAGTCGATACACTAGACAGGAATCCAAGGTTGTTGGAGAGTTGCCACACAATTAGCCGCAGCCATTGCTGAGTAACAAGCAGGTTCACCATCTGGATATCCGAGATATCGAGAGATGGGGAGGCGGAATTTTTCACGTGCTCATCAAGGCTCACGAGCCAGTCGACGGAACACGCAGAAAGTGTGCCATTCCATAGGCCGATAAATAATTCGTCAAAGGGACGAAAGAGGTTGACAAGATGCACAAATCCGGATGCAGCAGTCTCCTTGCCGAGCTCTGCGATATCAGGACTCGAGGAGGACAGGAGTAAGCTTAGTGGTCGGTGCTTGCGTATCGAATATGATCTATTAAACTTATTAGCACTGGTCAAAACGCCAGCAATCCTATCGTGTGTACCGTTCCGTAATTAAAAGCAGCCAAAATAGTTGATTCGAAGCTAGAGACTTCTGGGCATTCTCTTCTAGAATGCTAGACATATAAAGTGTCGTCGCCTCTCGCAGAAAGAACCACGCTTTACTCTGATCGTTCAGTGACCGATATGACCCATAAAGTAGAAACGAGGTCACCACAGCCTGAACCGAGGGTTGTATTAGAGCATTGGCACTTCTTCGAGCCTCAAGCGCTTCATTAATTAGAGCCTGTCCGTAGCCAACATCTGACTGTAATAGACTTCCATCAGGGTTTGAAGCGGTATGATGGACAGTTCCTGTTTGGATAATAATAAAGGCACAAAATGATACAATAAGGTAATAAGTCTCGGTGGTAGTGTTCATAACATCTCCCGAATAGTCCAGCATCTCATGTTGCAACACTGGCAACGTCGAGTAGAAATCGGCGAAAAAGAAATTGCTGCACGCATCAATCGTGTCCGATGATAGCAGGCCCGGCGTTCGGTGATACTCCGGCGATCTTAGGGGCCTTGCATTTTTATCCCGCTGGGCTATGCTACCGTGTATATTCCCAATTTGAGAAGCTCGCAGTGCTGAGATAACATTCGCGCTTCTTCCTTGCCGGCCCTTTGGCTGAGGCCTAGTAAGGTATGCACATTGTAGGGATGAGTGCGTGCAGGCAGAACATGGCTGGTTGCCATCGCATTTTATCTTGCGACGACTACAGGCGTCACAGGCATGTTTATGTGGCCGCATATTGAATGGCAAGGAATAAATTGCGGATTCAATCCGAAGATGCGGAGGTTTGAAAACTGTAATGGATCTCTTGGCGAACGGGACAGTGGTAGTCACGTTATCGTTATCGTTATCGTCCCATATTACTATAACGTGGGTGGACATTAACATAATTCGCTATGTTCGGTAGTAGTATAACGTGGATGGACATGACCCTGCGCACGACAGGACCCTGCGCACTTTTCGCGACTTCCCCACCCCCTTACTTTAGAACGCGTTTTATCCACCTTCCACTATGTCGGTTATTACCAAAGAAGCAAAAATCATTCTAGCTATCGAGGCTATTCGAACTTCTAGAAAGCTAAGCCGTCGTTATTACCAAAGAAGCAAAAATCATTCTAGCTATCGAGGCTATTCGAACGTCTAGAAAGCTAAGCCGTCGAGCTGCTGCAAAGCTCTATGAAGTTCCCGAATCGTCACTTAGGCTTAGAATGAACGGCCACCTTCCCCTCCCCGAGCGACGGCCAGCAAATATCAAATTGTCCAAGTTAGAGGAGGAAGTGATTGTTCGGGATATACTTGAGCTAGATTCTAGAGGGTTTGCACCCCGGCTAGCTGGTGTGGAAGATATGGCCAATTTTATTCTCGAA
>JPKE01000467.1:0-82850 GCA_000750995.1 Pseudogymnoascus sp. VKM F-4520 (FW-2644) | reverse complement strand
GGGGTGGGCACGGGCCCTGGATTACAATAATCCACCATAATCGACCTCATACACCACCGCCGATCATGCGGGACACCTCTGGGGTTCCCCACGGGGTGGACCCTTTAGGGGAAACTCTAATGGCCCGTTCGGGTGGCATATAGGCTACATATAATAAGCCGATTTTTAACTACGACTCGTATGCACAACTGTTATTGCACATACGAAGGGCCGGACGGATGGTATGAGATCAGTGAAATTGATGAGCGCGCCTTCTTACGTGCGGTGCGTGCGGCCTATATTGCGGCGAGACAGATGGGCCGCCTGATGTAAGGGCAGGAGACGTTTATCATGATATCTTTTTCCTACCGGTTGGTTTGATTGGGGGATTTTATTTTCCGCGTCTCGGGTGGTCGCAGGAATGTTGGCGGGACAACATTGCATTCGATACTCACTTCGAGAATCGCATTCGCCTCGTTTATCAGTTGCGCCTCGGGATCTTGGGGGGGGATGGTGCGCTTGCCATACTCTGTTCTCCAGACCTACAATACCAATTAGGACAGGCGGGTGACAGCGCGCCTAAATTGTGTCCCTGCCGTCTTTGCTAATCTCGGTCTGTGGCTTGGAATACGGCAATGGCCATGCGCGCCGAATCACTTTCATATGGACGTGAGTTGCGGGCTCCCTGTGCTGTGGCTGGCCCGTCCAGAGCTGGCATTTGATACATTGGAGTGGGATCATGAGGACCTCGTGCTACTTTGTTCGGCTTGAGCTTTCACCATGGCAATGGCAACAGTGACGCTTTATACACCTGGCTCCGAGATGTCCATATAGATTTGATGTCGTTGTCTGACGCGACCCCTCTGGCTGTCAATTGCGGAAGGGCCCCCAATGCGCAGTTCCACACACACGACTCCTTGCGTCCTGCAGGACCCAACGAAGCACACTGCATTGTCTTGTCTCAACCACCCGGCAGATTCGGAAATACGATTCCGCGATCGTAAGACCCGCGAGCGAGGCTAGTCATGCCCTGCATACGTTCTACGGATGTGTTGCCGATTACCTCGTTCTAGAGTGGCGAATCCTCTCGACATTGTGGACTCCACTGAGACATGCATATTCGCCATTATGCGGGCTGCGGAGTCTCGGCTGGGGGAAGTGCAAGAAAAAGCAAAATCGTTTACTGGGAAAATCAAGTTTTGAGAAGCAATATTGGCGGCATGCCGCATGTCACGTCCGCCACACATTGAGGATCTTTTTTGGATTTATCGATTTCTATGATTGGTATTGTTTACGGGTATCGAATAGCTACTCAAACACGGGCCCCCACGCCACTATACATCTAGAGAACAAACTGCGTCTCCGTCGCCACCTTTCTAAACCTCCCCTTCATCAGATCAACGCACGTCGCACGACTGTTCTTCATGTTCTCCTTCACAATAACCATCGTCGGCCTCTCAAAGATAAGATCAATCTCTTCAAGCGTCTTGTTCTTAGTCTCCGGCATGAAGAACAGCTGGTAAAACCAGCCCAGCACAGCGATGCCACCGTAGAATCCAAGACACAGCCCGATACCCGTGAAGGCCTCGAACATGCCGGTAAAGTTGTACGTCACGATGAAGCTCGAGAGGAACATCCAGGCGCTGGACACCGTCATGCCGTACGAGCGCAGGTACGTCGGGTACACCTCGGACGGGACAACCCACGTCAGCGTGGCGTAACATCCGAAGAAACCCATGTAGATGATCAGGCCCGTCAGATACAAGCCCTGCACCAGAACCGGGTCGACGTTAGGGTCGAAGTTGTAGCTGACACCCACGAGGATGAGACCAGTGAAGAAACCGGGCAGCATAGCAAGCGCCCAGAATCGACGACCACAGAGCTCCATGTAGAAGACTGCGGGGATGGTACCGAGAAGCAGCGCGCCGCCACCGACGAGAGACATGTAGTTTGCCTGGGTGTCGTCGAAGCCGATAGATCGCATCAGGACGGACATGAAGTACATGACTGCGTTGATTCCCGTGAACTGTCCCAGGAAGATCATCATGTTTGCGTAGACGAGAGCGCGGCGGGCGCGCGGGTTGGTGAAGAGATCCATCCAGGGGAAGCGCTTGGTGCGGCCCTCTTGGACTTGTAGGACCTCGAATTCGAGGGAGGATTTCATCTCGTAGAATTCTTCGCGGGATTCGCGAGTCTCGGTGCCGCGGATGCGCTTCCATACTCGGAAAGCGTTGAGGTAGTCGCCCTTGTGCATGAGCCAACGCGGAGATTCGGGAACGTAGAGCGTGCTGTGGGGGGTTTTGTTAGATGACTTTCGGCGCGTAAGGGAGGTGGATTACTTACCCAATTCCCATGATTGTAGAGAAGACAACGGAGGAACCGAGAATGTATCGCCAGTTGCCTGGGAGTCCCAAGAACATAGCTCCAACGGCGTATCCGAGGACCTCACCGAGGGCAATCATGAGTTGGTACAGGGAGACGAGGTTACCACGTAACCTCCTCTCAACAGTCTCAGCGACGTAAACAGGCACGGTTCCGCCCTCAAGTCCGACACCAGATCCAAGAATCAAACGCGCCACAACCAGCATGGGGAAGTCGATTGCACCTGCGCACAGCGCAGCGCCTATAGTATACAGTACACACGAGATGAGAATGGACCACCTGCGTCCGAGGTACTCGTTACAAGGCGAAATGAGGAAGGCTCCGATCACAGCCCCGAGCGGCATACCGGCGTTGACCAAACTCGACTGTTTCGAGTCGAGCCCGAGGTCCTTGGGGAGATACAGGTTGGCGCCTGAGATGAGCGATTGGTCAAGCCCGGAGAGGAGGCCTCCCATGGACGCGAAGATGACGAGGAAGTAGGTGAAGTGCTTGGGGCTCTTGAAGTTGATGGCGAAGATGTTTTTCTGGGGGCCTGCAGCGGCGACCTCAGTCTCCATCTGCGCAATGAGGGTGTCGACGTCCTCGTGCATGTTGACATGGTCGTCGTGCTCGACATCTTGTCCCGGCTTGGTGAACTCGGGAGCCATCCAGTGGGGATCCTTCTCTGGGACGGACGCCATGATGAAGCTGTTCTTAGAGACTGGTCTTAAAATTGCTTGCTCTTGGAAGAGAAGTTGGGGGAACGAAGGCTCATATACAAAATTCTGAAAATTCGGGCCTTCTCCATTCCCCACGCTAGAATATGAGGGGAGATGTGGAGAAATTTTCGCGGGGCGTTGGTTTTCTCCTCATATCCCTCAATGAGGAGCCCCGCGGGGCATTGGCGCTCTCCTCATATCCCTCAAGAAGGAGTCTCGCGGGGTGTTTGTTGGGCAGACCAACATCCTCATGTGGATACTCGAGGCCCTCGGGGGTTTTCTCATCCAACGCTCACAGCGCCGTGGCTCCGGCCCCATACCGTCTCCATAAGTTTATATGTGGATCAGAACTTGCCATGACAATGGAGACAGTAAGGGCTATGTGTATCCATTATGTGCATCATTGGCGGGAATCATACAAAAACGAGAATCCACCTGTTCAAACGTCCATCTCCAAATCGCCAACCGAAGAATTGCACCGATGCTGCCGCGACGATCCGATACGAATATAGGTCTCCATACCAAGAAATCCGGCTTTCTTAGTTTCGATCTTAGGTGGGAACTAAGCCTTCCAACTACCGGTGGTGCGCTACCGGATCTTCTAGAGTCCTCCATCAGGACTAGCTCCGCGGTGACCGGAGCGCCCACGGCTGAACTCCGGGCAACAGATCGGGAACTTCCCGAGAATTTCTAGGATTTCCAACCTTACCACTTTCGTCTCCGCGCTTTGAAATTTGGAGAAATGTGAGGCTGTTGGTGATTACTTTTTTATCCTTTTATGGGCCATGCGGGGTCAAGAGGTGGGGAATAGCGAATTTTGGTCGTTTTTGTTATGGGAATTTCCGTGGATCTACAGCAACGGGCGATCCCCAATCACTGTCAAAACATGGGAGAGTATGCATGTGGGATACCAGATTTCTTGTTGAAGGTGAGGATTCACAGGATAGCCACATGGGAAGCCACTATTCACTTCTGGAAACTGGCATGGGTGTTCAATAATAGATCGCCGGATGGAAGGAAGCATTTCGGAGCCTATGCGAAATCAAAGCGCCCCTCTTCCCTGCGTGATGACGAAATATGCACGCCCAACATGATGATGAAATATGCACGATAGTGATCTGTGAATAACTGCGAATAACTGCGAAATTGAATGCTATCCTATCTAATGACTTTGCAGCCGCACTATATACTCCAAAACAAAACGCTCTCCAATGACCCCTCCAACACCATGCAATGCAGCGCACCCAATTTTATATACGCCGACAATCAAAATGTGCACTATACTCATCAACCGGACGAATCCGCAACCTCAGCAAACCACTGCCTCAACAACGTTGCTAACACACCAGGCAACTCCTTCACATCTCCCACCACAAGATAGTACTGGAACGGGAACGTATCCAAGTACCTCTCAATCTTGACGTTCGAGGTACCCGTATACTCGTCCTTGACAAACTTGGCCTCCTTGAGATCCATAACACTCTCCCCTTTCTTCTTATTCCTCACATCATCAACAATAATGAACACAATCATGATCCGCTCCTCAATCGCCTCGCGCAGCAATCGGCGAATAGGTTCATGCTCGCTAGAGTCACAAACACCATCCGAGATAATCAGCTCCAACTGCCACAAATCCGCCGGCGCATTCGACGCCTTCGCCCTCGCAGCACGGAATAGTTCAATCGACTCACGCACCAACCTCGTGACGTCCGTGCGCGCCTGCTCGAAGCCAAAGTGCTGGAACACGCGCGGGCCCGCGTCGGCCGAGAAGGGCGTGTCGAAGTCGTGCGCGACCTTGACGCTGTCTCCGAAGCCGAGGACGCAGATCTCGCCGACTTCGAGCATGCTGAGGGATTTCGAGACCATGGCGAGCGTCTCGAAGGCGAGGGCGCCGGAGCCGGATTCGCCCATCGACTTGGAGTCGTCGACGGCGAGCATGATTTGGTAGGAGCGCTTGGAGGGGACGGAACGGCGCATCCAGATCTTGTCGCGCTTGAAGGAGGAGGCGATGTAGGGGATGATGCGCTTGATGTTCAGGCGCTTTCCGGTGCGGAAGTCGCCGCGCATCTTGGTAGCCAGGGTGGGTGCGAGGATGAGACGGAGTTGCTCGGTGAGAGATAGAGACAGGTCCCGAGTAGAAGCTTCGTAGTCAGTCCATAGTTGGCGGGCAGAAGAGGAGTCGCGAGAGAGTTCGACGGCTCCAGAATCATCGATATGGGTGGCATCTAGCTCTCTGTCCACCTCCTCAACATCATCGTCGATATCGGTCTGTTGTTGAGGAACATATTGCTCTGGATCACGGTCTTCCTTGGCTTGGTGGATTGCAGCTCCGGCACGGCCTTCGTAAGCGTCCGTTGACTCTGGCTGTGCATCTTCAGTGTCCGAGAGATCCATAACATCATCATGGTCGACATCGTCCTGCTCGACTTCATCGGGCTGGAAAGTCTCTGGCATCTCTTTGGTTTCCGTGTCGATGGCCATTGACTCGTCAACTGCATGGGCCTGGTCCTCCGTAGCCGTTCCAAGGGCTTGCGTGGTATCTTCCTCCGCTTCCTCGTCTTGCAGATGCTGGAACTCAGACGTCTCGTTCTCGGTATCCATCGGTTGGTCCTGGCCCTTCTCTTGCGACTGGGGAGCATCGCGAATCTTTGTCTGCTGGCGATGCCAGTTGTCCAGAGCATCACCAAGCTTCTTGAATGGCTGGGCATCGGCGGCGTCCTGTGTCTCGTCGTTCGACGTAGGTGCCTCGCCTTGTGCCTGTCTGCCATTTTCGCCTTCCTCTGCAGCTGCATCTTTCTGTTCAGAGGCGTCGCCACCTCCGCCACCATCCTCCCTCTGGGCTTTGCTGGATGATTCCTTATTGTCGTCGACGTTATTGTTATCTTCTTGATCTTCCCCGACGCCCTGAGCTTCGCTTGGGATTACGTTCTCGTCGTCTGCCTTGGCGTCGTCGTCATGATCACGTAGAAGGTTCTCTTGCGTCTCAGGCTCCTCCTCCGCATCTTCACCTTCGGCCTTCTCACCCGCCTCATTGGTATCTTCTCCCTCGCCCTCTTCATCCTTCTCATCGAGATCGATGACGTCCAACTCTTCTCCCATATCCTGATCCTCTTGGCCATCAACGTCTTCGCCATCCTTGTTTTTATCGTCACTCTCGTCAACCTCGTCACCTTCCTGATCCTCACCTTCAACATCTGAGAGATCTTCCATGCCATCATCCTCGTTATTCATTTCATTCCCTTCCTCATCCTCTCCATCCAAATCCATGTCTTCCGGCAGATCAAGTGCATCGCCGTCATCAGCATGTGGATCATGCTTCTCAACGTCATCTTGCTGCGTCACCTCCTCGCCCTGCTCAGCGCCAACCTCTTCTTCCTCTTCCTCTGCATCTCCTTCCTTCTTTTCCGGAGCTGGCTTGTCATTCTCGGTGGCGGCAACTTGTTCGTCTTTATTCTGCTCGCCCTTCGAGTCATCTCCCTCCTGATCTTTGTCCGCCTTCTCTCCATCTCCATCCCACATCTTCTCATCCACAGCATTTGGATCCAAATCATCAACGTCCCCGGTTTCTTCTTCTATATCGTCCTTGTCATCCTCATCGCCAGATCCTTCTTCATCTTCACCCTTATCCTCGGCTTCACCCATTTCTCCTTCCATATCCGCATCTGCCATGTCGACTGCATCTTTCTCGTCTTCAATTTCTTCCTTGTCTCCCTTGTTGGGTTCCTCGGCCAACTCCGTAAGATCTTCGTCCTCTTGGATATCCTTGCTAATATCATCTGCACCCTCGCCCTCGCCAAGTCCTGTTCCACTTTCCAGTTTGTCGGTCTTGCCTTCCTGGGAATCTGATTTCTCCGCAGGAGTACAGAATCCTTGGGTTGCAATCTGGATGAAGGTCTTTGCCAGAATATAAGTCATTTTGCAGGTCGCTCGGTTGAGCTGCGCGTATCTCGCGATGGATTGCTGGAGAATATTGAAGTATTGCTCCACAATAGGCAGCGTAACAGCGAACATGGCTCCAGCAACGCGGCTGACTTGGGGGTCACTGAGATCCAATGACCTCAACAGCGTGAAGGTCTCGTTGATCTGTTGGTTGATCTCAGTGCTGTGCAAGAACGCAAAGTTATTACGAAGGCTGACGTCGTTGTTTGTAAGCCATAGAGGGTCATCTGTTGAAGTTGGCATTGTGGTGATAGACTTTGATAGTTTCTCAACTGCAACAAGAATTGAATCGCAGATCTTCGATATGTTCTTATCAAGGGCCGAAATATCAGCGCTGTTGCCAGTCGCTTCCGTAATTACAGATTCTGTTGCTGTCCATGGTAGAATCTGGTGGAGAATATAATTCAAATGAGGATGCGATGTCTTTAAGAACTCGACATTGACCCGTAGGCCCTTAATAGCGTCGTGAACTTCAGTTTCCAGTTCGATATGGCTGGAAGAGTGAATACCACTGGGCAGTGTCGGGAGGCGGTTGTAGGTTTGGCGAAAGATGTCAAACTTTTCAATCCATAAGACTAAGACCTCGTCGACGTCAGAGTTGGTCTCGTTGCCGAGTCTGTTATGTGTCTTAAGCAAGCCTAAGGCGACTCGTAGGATGCTTGGCAGCCATTTCAGAGCAGGCTCATATGTAGCAGAAGATACGACACATGCGATGTCGTATTTGCCTCCAGACCAAAGGTTGGTAGCTTGTGTAATAGATTTGCCAAGAGCCGTGGAGTCGGAAACAGCCTGCGCGAGTGCGTTTCTCTGTTGAAGCACGACCTGAAGTAGACCTTCAAGCAGCCCAGAGCTACGAGCGACTTCCGCGAGACTCAAGTCTTCATTGTGCCCTCTTGTCGCAAGTCTAGCACGAGGAACCAGATCTAATGTTTGGCTATAGTAGTAATTGATTCCAGAGAAATCGAACGCGTCCGATTGTGGCAAGTTGTCGGCGTTAGCCAAGACGACCGAAAGGGAATCTTGCTGTGCAAGAGCAGCGGTGCCCAAGTTGTGTCTGATACCCATTTCACGCAACTCTTTGAGTGTCTCAGCGAACAGCTTGCGCTTTCTTGTCTTCAAGTGCTTGACAGTCACCTTGTTGTCCTCCGTGAGGACGGAGGGTGTGGCTTTTTGAAGCTGCGCTGCTGTGGTGACGATATTACCAAGGAACGAGTCGATGTATTCCGAAACGTTAAGAGTGTCTTCGGGTATTTGAGAAGCATCATCCATCATTCCCACAGTCTTGGAGATATTGATATATCGCGGGCTCTTCTTGGCCCAGTGTGGAACTTGGGCCTCACAAAGGGCCAAAGCAGACTTGTCGACAGTTACAAGAGCCTTGTGGTTCGCCACGACAACGTTTCCGATTATGCCATCCTGCTCTTCTGGCAATCCTTGCTTCAAAACTTGCTCCATCGGTTGACTCAGCAGAGCTCTGTACTTTCGAACCAACTTGAACAGCTTGTGGTGAGATCTCTTGGCACTATCTCTCAGGGCCAAAATGTTCGTATCTTTCCAACTAGCAAGGAGAAGAACGTCCTTCATTGCTTTCTCTAGAGCCACACGGCCCTTGCGTAAGTTTTCGCTCACTTGTCCCTCGTATCGGGCATAGAGCCCGATGAAGCTCGTAACGGCATTCTCGATTATTGTCATGAGAGGGTAGTCAATTGCGAGCATCTTGAGGTGCTGCTGAAGCTGCTTGATCATTTGCAGGCGTTGGGCATACTGCCCTTGAATGGCCGTAGCAAAGTATGTCTCAAGATCTTTCAGGAGTTTTTGAGCGTACGTTCTTAATTCCTCTTCCGAGCTTGAAAGCTCCAGAGGCGCAGCAACAACGACCTGATAGGCAATGAACCACCAAGACTTTGCGTCGTCATCGCACTTTTCATCTTCCATCTCGAATAATTTTGCCCAGGTCGAGAGCTCAAGGCGACGCCAGCTAACAATTGTTTGAGTTAATCTATCATAGAGAGCAGTGGCAGAGTTGACTCGGCTCGCCCAGCCACCAAACTGCCATTCGTGCATGTATGTATGAACTTTCTCGACTTTCGTAATGATTTTTGCAATGGGTTCGGTGTGGTGGAATTCGAGAAGCTCCCTGCATGAAACAAGCACATCATCAAGCGGCTGCATATGACCGATTTCGTCAACTTCTTGAAGCTCGCGGAACCGAACTTGGACTTGATGAATTAGTCCCACGAGCTTACGAGCCTCGGGAAGGTTGGCATCTAAGTAGAAGTTGTAGGTGTCGGAAGTTTTTGTATCTGCATTCAAGGCCTGGATTTTGTCATCCAAAAGAAGCAATGCGCCGGGCAAAAGTGACTCAGTTAGTCCGCGAGATGAGGCTTGTCCGCTTCCGTACAACGAAGTATCGGTGTTCCAGATGGTTCCAATACGAGACGCCATCGTACGTATTAACGATGTGATCTTGTCTGCCGGGACGCTCTTGTTTAAGTAGATCTCAGCATGTAGCTTTGCAAGAATAATCGCCGTATCACGAGCGGCATGGTGAATTGTCCCACCAATTGGCTTGGATTCTTCTTCGTCGAAAGCTGGGAAGAGCTCATTAAACTGCTCTTGATCCTCTTCATTTTCGTCCTCGAAGCTGCCCTTGAAGCGGTACAGTCCGCCTTTAGTTTCGGCTTCCTCGCGATCGAGCTCGAGGCGCTTGCTCCACTGTTCAAAACAGCTGTGGAAGATGTTGTAAATAATTTGGCGCTGATCGTCACCGAAGCTATCTATGCCATTAATGCTCGTAATAGTAGCAATCTGGCCAAGTACTTCCAGGGGTTGCTCTAAGCTGTTGGAGTCGTCGAACTCGGCCTCGCCGCCAAGGAACGGAGTCATTTTGCTAAGAGCCACGATGTTTCGGGCATTATTGGAGGGCTCGTCTGCGGACATACCAGCCATAAAAAGGCCAATTTGCAAGCATCGAAGCATGCTGACAAGTGGAACTGTCATATCGCCATAAGCACGGAACCTGTCTGAAAATCGGCGGATAATCTGGACGACGTTGCTCTGAAGGAGCTTCAAGCTCTGGACGGAGTCGTCGGAACTGGAAGTGAGCTGGCTGAACAACAAGGCATGCGGTCTAGCTGTCAATACGGTGTTCAACAGATTATTGAACTCTCCTTGAAGCTGATCCAACTCAGAAACTGTAGGGCGGAAAACTTCTTGGAGCATCTCTGTGGGTTCGCCCAGCTCATTAATCTCTGCCTCCAACAGTTGGCTCCTTAAGTTCGAGTTTTGGCTGGTGAGAATGGCTTCAAATTTTTGGAGCGCACCAAGCCGGGTTTGAAGCGTCTGGCTCATTTCAATGTGTCGTTCGCGCTCCAGCCGTTGCCTCTTGTCGGGATCATATGATCGATCAGGTACATAAAGTGCCAGAACACCAACCGCAAATTGAACCCATCCGAGCGCTGAATGTTGTGCCTGGTTGTCCGCGTGTTTCTTTACGGCTGCAATTGACACTAACGCAGGCATGAAGTGCTCTTTGATGACATGTTTAAGCTGTGGGGGACAAGTGTCTGCCTCATATACAGACTTGAATGCTGATGGATGGAGAACAGCTGATGTGGCCATGGAGTATGAAGAGGGTATAGGTAAGCTATCGAATTCACCAGCAGCCACTCTGAAATTTGCAGCGAGTTCTGCATTGTGAGCTCCCACAATATCCACCATAAGCTCAACGAGGAATAGGTCCATATCAAGGAAATGGTTCCTGCTCAAGGATGCACTTGCTTGAATCAGCTGTCGACCCATTATTGGCAATTCGGTCTCCAACAGCCTTAACGAGTTAAGTGTGACATCGCTCGAATTGTGCAGCTTGTGGATGAGTGATGCAGAGAAAGAGTCGTCGATTGGTTTAAGTCCGTCTCCAGAACCCCACAGATAGTCGGTGCTAAAGAGAGGGTTGGACGAAGGGCTAGCAGAAGCCAAATGCATCAGAGACGCAGTTGAATGGTTTGCAAGGACAATAGTCTCTGGGTCGGTAGCCTCGAGGTTGCCTCCTTGACTGAAAGTCTTCGTATGCATGGCCTGCAGGGCCTTGTATTGCCGTAGAGCTTCAAATTGAGATGCGAGGAATGGAGTGACGCTGGCAGTTTCTTTCCCAGCTATGGCCTCGAGCCTCTCGAGTTCGGAGCTCAGGGTTTTAATCAGGGAGTGGCCGTCAACATCTGCTGTAAGCAGGGTGTGGTGCGCTTTGACCAAAGCAGACATGATTCCAGCGAGCTCAGAAACGGAAATCGAAATTTTCCATCTGAGAGCATCGAACTTGGCAGCCAATGCCTCCATCTCAATGAGCATTTGTAGTCTTTCGGTACTCGAAATTGGTAGTGGTCTGAATTGTAACCACAAAGTCTCCATACTTAGACCTGTAGTCAAGCTGAAACCAGAATCGAAGTTGTGCTTGAGTCTCTTCTGGAACCATTCAACTATGCCGCCCGGATGCACTTTTGCGAGCCGTGACAGCAAATCTGTTCCTATAGCGAGATGCGCTTGGAATGTTGCCTCTTCAAAATTTTCGGTCTGAGCAAGCCTATAAGTCTGCCACCAGAATTGCATGATCTCTCTCAAGACTTGGCTGTGGATGGTCGAATCTGACGGGGAGGCACTTTGTAAGAATTCATGGAATGTCTGTAAACTTTCGCGAAGAAATTCTGCGATGGTGACTGTTGAATCTTTCGCTACAGCCGGGACGCGGTCTCGGACCATTGATCGCTGGAGACGATTCATCTGGGATGGCTTCAACGTCGATAGCGTCTGGAGCTGTACCTCTTGAGCCTCTTGGCCATCAAGAGCTTCCACCTGAAGCTCGAGGACGGTGCTGAGCCAATAGCTTTGGTTGGCGGTGGCAGGATACTGTTGAAGCAAAGGCACCAGAGGTGAGTTTGTAAGCGTATGGATTGTCTACATTAATTATTCTATCAGTACATGTTTTACAGTTAAAATTGAAGGCAAGGTCACTGACCTGCGACTCTTTGAAGCTCTCTGGGAGACCCAATGCTCCTGCGAGCCCGTCGTACATCTGATTGACAGCGTGTGCCAATCCCTGACTTTTACCAGGCTGAAGAGCCTCCAAGTATCGAGCGATTATCTTGCCAGTGTCTTCGTTAATAAAAAGCGGGCTGACAAGGCCATTCTGGATTGCCTGGCTAAATCTGGGGAGCAACTCCATATCAACTGTGGATATATGGTCCAATGCTACTTTAGTTAGTGAGCCGAGCTGTCCCGAAGGACCTTCTGCTTCCAAGGCTTTAATCAAATTTCCAAATCGCTGTTGAGACGGCTCAAGCACAGGAGGAATTGTAGACTCGGCCTCCGAATCGTTGGAGATGATCGGAGTATCAAGGAATATCTCAATAGAACGGTTTCTCATGGCTCTTGAGAGCTCACCGAAACGAGCGTCCATCGTCATGAAGAGACGGAAGTTCGGGTGCGGCCTTACAAGCTTTGGTTCTCCGTCTGGCCCGCAATGTTCGTTGATGCTCAAGAAGCCAGAAGGCTCAAGCAAAGAATTCAAACGGTCAAGAACAGACGAGCTGCACAAGTTAGCATTATCGAGAACCAGCCATTTTCCCTCTTCTAGAGCTTTGACCAATACACCGTCGACCCATTCGAAACGAGCGCTTTCGATCTTGTTTGGGTTGTCAACAAAGTGTTGGCACGTAGTCAAAAATCCCTCCAACTCTGGGAGCGACGTCTTCTCATAGAGGGAAACCATTACTTCGAGGATCTTGGCAAAATAGTTGGCCGAAACTGGATCCGGATTCTTACACATGGTAAGGATCTCGATCGCTTCATCTGGAACGGCCCGTGGAATGGACGACAAAACTTTGCCTTCGAGGAACACTGACAGACTTTGTAGGAAGGCCGCAGACGATCGTTGGGGATCCAGCTGCTCGAAGCCACCTACCAAGTCCATGGTGTCGATATCAGAGTTCAACGGGAACACCACCAGTTCGGCTCCAGCTGCAGCTGCTACGTGCTGAACGAGGCTGCTTTTGCCTGAACCTGAAGGGCCGACCAGTATGCAAGGCATATTTTGCTGGAGGCATGTCATGATAGACTCGATCTCTGCATAGTGCTTCCTCACATCTTCGTGTGGGAATGGGAACCGCTGAATGAGCTGGTTTCGTGGCAGATACGCCATACCCACCTGGTATGCATCTGATGCGAGATTTGGGAATAGGTGGCGGAAAGGAATTTCGTATCCAAAGACTTGGGTGAAGATTCTGTTGACATGATCTCTGTCCTTTGCCGTTCGGAATCTCTGGCGGAAAATGAGATTTAAAAAGTCGGCGGGGGAAGCTGCACCCGTGAGAGGGTCACCGGATGCTAATAATTGAAGCCATCTCAATGTGTCGCGGAGGTTGAACTCCCAGGGGCCTCCCTCGGAGCCAAACCTTCTCTTGTAGACAACCTCTTGTTCTAGCGCGGATACGAACCCAATTATCTTAGCCATGGCCGTCTTGTCCATGTCTGGGAAATTGTGTTGGCAAATAAGAGTCAAATCATCGTTTCTAAACACGTCAGCATACACAACGGTAAATCGGTTGACAAAGGAGCTGGGAAGTCCCTTGCGGCCACCTCCTTGGTGGTGAGGATTCTGGGCCGCAAAGACGGAAAAGTTCGGGTGACGCTTGAATGTCTGGTCGAGCTCTGAAATGTAGACTTCTCCTCGATGATCGAGACATGCGTTCAAACCTTCAAGAACTGATTGTGATGCCAAATTCATCTCGTCGAGAAGCACCCAATCACCTCTTTGCATTGCTTGAAGGAAAGCCGCATCGCGCCACGCGAAGTTGCCAGCTTCAGCTCCTTCAACGGGGACATCTGACCCAAAGAGATCCATAAGATCTGTTTGTTCGGACAAGTTGATACGTGTCAATGGCTTGCCGATAGCTTTTGCGAGAGCTGCAATCAGGGTTGTCTTTCCTACTCCAGGACTCCCCTCAATAAGAATTGGCTTCTGCACCTGGAGCGCGCGAACTACTCTCATGGCGTTAAGCTTTGTGGTAGGTGCATCAAAGGCGAATCCTGTGTCCGCCTCGGCAACTGCTGCCTTTGGAATTCTGAAATCTCCAAACGCAACAAAAGCGTCTTCATTGTTGTTCACCTCAACGTTGGTATAGTAAATTGCAGAAACGTTGTGGTTGAGGAGGCTGCTAAGTTGTTGCAGGCAAATTGCTCGCTCCTCAATGATGCTTTCGGGGTTGATAGCAAGTAGCGCAGCCGGGTTAGCACCGAGGGTGTCAATGTAAACCATAGCTGCTCCGTGAAGGATAGCAAAATAGGGGTCTTGCGGCTTGGATCCGTTAACGAAGCTAATCCACGCCAGAAGATCTCTGACAGAGATGGACTGTGTAGAAGACGACCGATATTTCTGGCCGAACCATTCAGCAAAATCGACCATGGGCTTGGCAAACTTCTTAGTCGGCGCATTCAGCTTGGAGTCGACGATCTGCAACACATCCTCCATTTCCGAAAGCGACGGCACCCAGATCTCCGTGAAGCGGTTGCGCAACGCAGGAGACAGCTCGCGCTTCCCGTAATCGCCACCAGGGTTCATTGTTGCGAAAAATTGGAAGCCCTCAGTCGCTTCAACGAAAGAGTCAGTTATTCCCTTTTCGGCAAGTAAAATCGTACGTTGTGGCTCGAGAACCGAATTTAATCGTTCAAGCACAGAGTCATCGGCCAAGGATATTTCGTCCAGCAAGAAGAATTCGCCGTCTCTCATCGCTTGAACGAGGCTTCCATCAGACCATTCGAACAATGCCTTGGCCTTGGATTGACCATTGTAAATGCGTTGCCTCAGTTCTTCTGGCACACTAATACGTTGTTCCTCGCCGAGACTGTTGTATGCGGCCGTCAACTGCTCTACGTCTTCTAGGGGAGAGTCGATTTGAACATTTAGGCCATTTAGAGCAGCCTTCAAGTCATCCTCGAGCTGCTTCAAAACTGCAGCGCGGTTTCTCACCGGGCGCTGCGCTCCAATCAGATCTCCAGTCTCCGTATTTTGATGCGCATTAACAATATGGAGCTCTTTGCCAAATGCTTCAGCGAGCATTTGGCAGACTGTAGTCTTGCCGCATCCTGTCTCTCCGACAAGTAATACAGGCTCGTTATTGCGCATTGCATGGGAGACGAGTACGTATAGCCTGCGCATGGCACCTGTCCACACAACACCTTGCGTATTCGAGGTTTCGTTGTGCAACTGGATCTCGGGTGAAGCCGCAGCACTGTACAAAACAGAGGGGTCAATTTTAACTTTCATGACCTTCTCAATAATCTCTTTCACGGCCTGCCTTTCCTCGGTTTTGCGGACCCTCTCGCCAAGCAACATGTAGCCGTTCGCCGCCAGCTGTTCGCGATTGTCGGCATCGCGTAAGGCCCAACGAAACAGGTCTCGAAGGGTTGCAAAGCTGTCTTTCTGCTCGAACAATCGGCTGGACTGGCGAAGTCTTGATAGCTCCTTATAGACCGTCACGATTCTCTTGCAGTCCGAAGGGGCGGTATTCTTGCTGCGGTTCTCCAAGATATACTCCAGCTCATCCTCAGGAATGTCATCGAAGTGAAGCTCCAAAAATCTGTTTCTGAAGGCACGGGAGAGAGTTTTACGTCCACCATATAAACCAGGTGGGTTTTGAGTGGCAAACAACATGAAATTCTCGTGGGGTCGAACAATTTCCTGCGTCTCGGGAATTAGAAGCTCTCTGTTGTCATCGAGAAGTCTGTTCAGTGCTTCTAAAACATCGGTTGGTGCCAGGTTCAGTTCATCCAGCACAATCCAGTGTCCCTCTCGGAGTGCTTGAACTAGAAGACCTTCTTGAAATTTTAATTGCCCATCGGTTCCAGAGACATAGGTGCCTAGATATTCTTGAAGATCGGTGTGCTCGTGATTGTTGATTCTGACGAATTTGTTGCCGCTGAATTTGGCAAGGTATTCAATCATACTTGTCTTACCAGCTGAAGTAGGACCTTGGACGAGGACTGGGAATCGCCTCGTTGATGTGGCACGAACAAGGTTGAGCATGTTACGCTCCACAAAAGGAGTGATAATGTAGTGTGGCTGCTCTTGTGGAGTGTCGCGGCCCTGGAGCATCCAGTACTGCCTGTCCCTCTTATTGTTCATAAATCGAACATATTGTCTGCCGTCTTCTGGGTGGCGAGGAGTCTGAGCCAAAAGCGCTTGGGGGTTCCCATGGCTATCGAGAAGGTGGTGGTTGATGAGAGGAACGAGCATTTTCTCGGACTCGCGGTTGAGGAGGGTCAAGAATCCCATCGCAAAACCTTCGTACAGAGCCCTACGAAGACCATATGAGGGAGCAATTTCTGTCACGTAACTCAATACCCGAGTAAGCGTACGCAAACTGAAGTGAGGAACTTGGCTTGCACCATCGACAAGCTGCTTCTCATCTGCCATGCGCTTCGTATTCATGTACAGGCGTGCAACATCGTGGGCGGCCCGTTCATCATTGGTGCTTGAACTCTTGAGGTATACTTTGATGACTGCCAGGAGGTCATCCAGGTTCTTGTCAGGGCTGTCCACGTAAATCTCCGTAAACCTCGATCTCAGGCCCATAGGCAAATCTCGCTTTCCAACATCTGTAGCGGGGTTCATGGCTCCAAATATGCGGAAATTCGGGTGCGCCTGTACTCTTTCTATCTCGCCCGTCTCGGAAAGAAGAATGGATGGTTTGGTGCCAGAGCCACTCAGAAGGAGGTCTGCAATGCTCTCAAGGGTGTCAGGGGATGCCAAGTTGATCTCGTCAAGCAACACCCATTCACCGTTCCTCGCAGCTTTCACGATGTTGCCCTCCACAAATGTGAACGCAAACCCCTTCGAGCCGCCAGAGAGTTGTACATCAAACTGCTCTAGGTTTTTTGAAAACAGGTCCCAGCGAGGTTTGAGAGACAGCAATGACTGTAGCTTTGATTCCGTCTTTCTCCTTTTTACCGGCGCTTCTGGTGCGTCTCTTGCTTTGGCAGAATCGAGCTTCTCGAGATCTGACACTATCCGGTCAAACATCTTTGGCGCTTCCCGCCATAATTTTGAAGCTTTGGTCCAATGCCCTTTCGCAACACACTTGCCTATCGACTCGAGATATTTCTGGTTTCTGCTCGCAGAAATACCAGTAGCCGCAAATAAGTCATCAAACTCCTCTTTCAACGGAATCGCCAGACTCCTGACATTCACTGGCTTGAAACCACCAAGTAAGTCTCCGACCTCACTCTGCTGAGACAGATTGACGGCGGTGAGCTTGTACCCAAGCGAGTCTGCAAGTTGTTGGATAACAGTCGTTTTACCGATACCTGTCTCGCCAACCAGCAAGACAGGCTCGGCCATTTTCAGGGCAACGCCGACTTGCTCTAGCAGTCTCTTCGCGTGGGTAGTGTTGGCAAATGGCCGAGCCTTCTTGGACAGCTTGCTAACACGGTGTGATGTTCGTCGCTTAGGAATAGTAACCCTCCCGACCTGAAGATGCGTTTCCGTGTCGTTAAGGCGAGGAACGTGGTTATCCAAATAGTGGGCGGCTCTTTGAGGAGGGATGTGCATCTCCTCTGCAATCGCTACGATGACGGTTTTTCTAGCTTCTTCGGTTTGAAGGCTGCTCGCAAAGCAATCCGCAGCCTCCATAAACATCTCATCCTTGGTCCCTTCTGTAATGGGCTCTTCGCCGGTCTTAGATCCTGCGGCTAGTAGAGTGGCTTCCAGGCGACGGCACCACTTCAATAAATCGCGAGGGCTTATTGGCCGTCCCAAAGAAGTTTTGCTTTTCAAGGCAAACGAAGGGTTTTGAGCTAACGAATAAAGGCGCTCGTAGACCGAGATAATTCCTGGCAAAAACTTATGAAGCACCGGGTATGTGCCGTTTATAATTTCTTGAAACTCTTGTCGGCTTGGCATCTTAACCGGAACTCTATTCCATAATCTTGCTCCAAGCATGTGCATCGCTGGAGGATTTTCCTGTCCGTTCATATTCAATGATGTTCGAACGCTGGCAATCAAGCGGAATCCGGGTGCCGCCCGAATAGTCTCTCCTCGGCTGGGTATCAAAAGCTCTCCTCTCTCTATTAATGGTAAAATAACGCTGATAACTTCATTAGGCGCTCGATCAAGATCTTCAATAAAGACCCAGCGGCCTTCACGGATCGCTGTAGTCAATACACCGGCGCGCCACGTAAATGATCCCGGTGTTGTGTCTGTGGCATACATGCCAATTAACATCTTCGCATCTGTCTGCTCATTGAGATGCAATGTAACCATGGTCGATTCCTTTCCAAGCTCGCGGGCAAAGTCATTTACTAATGACGTCTTGCCCGCCCCAGAAAGGCCATGTATGAGTAGAGGAGAACTTGACAAGAGTGCTTGCGCAAATTCCTCTTTGTTGTTGGCAGTTGTGATTGTGGTAATGAGAGACGAGCCCCTTGAAGGCGTCCCGTCAGGGCGAGGGAGGAGCACCTGCCCGCATCTGACAACCAGTGGGGAGAGCCCTTGGGGTTGTAACCGTTGCGGTCCACTTGCAGGAGACTGCATGGCGAGTCGCATCGCAGCAACATCTTTTATTCTCCGGGCTTCATAGAGACTTAGAAACCCGTAATCAATATTGTCCCCGTCATAATCTCCCATGACAGGGCTGTTCTTGCCCACATGAGCTGCCAATAGCTCCTCTAGCTTCGCATCAGATGCCGATAAGAGCAACGCGAGTATCCTCGCAGCAAGATATCTTACTGCCTGGTTGTCATGTCGTAATAGGTTCTGTATCTTGCTTGCTGATATCAAGCCCGTATATAATGCTTTATCAAACCTCAGAAGTCGGAAACCTGCAAGTAGCAGCGATTGCAGTCCCGTCTCTGATAGATTTGAAATATTGCTCGAGGATTCGTCCGACAAATATCGTAATTCGCGGCCGGAGGTAGTATTACTTTGGCTGGTGGTATAGTTTGCCAAATAAACATGGAGGTATGGCGCAAACGGTAGAATTCTCGCAAAAGCACAGATTATGCCAGGATCTCGCTCTTTCAATTGCCTGCCGCCGTCTACCCATCTCGAGCAGGTGTCTGCGAAAATATTCTCGAATCGTGCGAAAACCCTTGTCGTCAATCGTGGTGTCGCACCCGCAACAGCTATCGCATCCAGATATCCTGGAGAGCTTCCGTTGCGAATTATGTTGATTTCAGAGGATAATTCCCCCAAGACAACCTCATCTTGAAGGATTGCCTCGTGCCCCTTGAACATATTAATTTCGTCCATGGCGCGGGGTTATGCATCGACTCAATGTCGAAGTTGGTTTGTTATCGCCGCTGTATCTGAACTTTTTTTTGGGGAGCGATGGAAAATCGCATGCACGGACCATCAAGCGGCCGCTTCCACCAGGTCCAAATTGCCGCTAGTGGCCGACGGAACCTCGAATTTCTTCAAGCTGCGCGTGTCGATTGTTACTGCACGAGATACTCTAATCACGCCCTCCTTCACACACCCCACGATGTCTTTATCCTGCCAATTCGCGGCCAGAAGTGCCGTTCGCTCTTTGAGGGCCGCGGGAGGAGTTAGAGTTGCATCTGCGACGCTTGCCCAACGGCGATGGAACTCGACAGAGGCTTCGACCAACCCAAAGATCTCCACGATCGTTGACCAGATCAGCCAATTGACTCTTCTCGAGACTGCCGACCTTGTCTCTACCCTTAAGGTGAGATGCACACTCCGTGAGCGTTTGAGGTGGCTCAGATGAAGACCGCATGTTCCTCGGGAACTTTTTGCGGGTTCCCCTGTTCCACCAGAGCGCATTAACATCCATCATCTCAAACTTGGACTATATCACTAACACATTCTCCTTAGACCCGCCTCAATATCCCAGATATGCCAATGGGAGGTTTCGCCGCCGCCGGCCCAGCAGCCCCAGCCGCCGCAGTCGAGGAGGAGGCCGCGCCTGTACAAGCCGAGAAGACTCTCTTCAACCTCAAGCTCGACTCTTTCGAGGCCGGCTCGAAGCCAAAGATTATTAAGGAGATCAAGAGTATGCTCGGCCTGAGCTTGGTGGATTCGAAGAAGTTTGTTGAGTCGGCACCGAAGATGTTGAGGGAAGCCGTGCCAAAGGAGGAGGCAGACAAGATTGTGGAGCTGTTGAAGGGACTTGGTGCCAAGGTTACGATGGAGTAAATTGGCGCCACTGTATATCTGGGGAGCATCATGTTGGATTAGAAGCATTGCCGGGGCGGAAGATATTGTACCATTAGCTAGGGGTGTATAAAATGTACTTCTCTTCAAACTACTCCACCCGGTTTTGACGCCATTTCGGTGTCTTCTTCAAACTACTGCCACGTCTTTCGGCATTATCCCGATATCATATCGATGTCGTCCTGGTATTCATTTCTTGAAATGTTGGTGATGCTAGCTTGCCTTTTGTTTCGCTACTGAAATGTCAGTGGTTCATTTTTGGTGGATGCTCAACCCCCTGTGTCACCAATAATTGAGCACATAGGAGAAGGCCATTCATGAATGGATAAATATAGTTTATACATATGTTAGCTTTTATATCTGAGGTTGCTATATTAGTAGCCTTCTAGCAACGATAGGTTGTCAACTATGGCAGCTATATGTATAATTTACTCATATAAAATATATTTGTATCGTCCACAATATTAAATATTTATCCCCCACAGACAGAACCTTTAAGTCAAACCTTTTAATTCCGTACCGATAATTATAAGGAAGGATAATTACAGGTAAATAATTTACTTGCTACTTAATATTTTACAGAAGGGACTTTTGAAGAATGCCATTTTACAGCAAGAGCTGCGCATTCCTCCATTTAATAATCGACTAGCAAGCATTACCCAGATTTACAAGTGTGTCTGGGTTATAAGGTGGTATAGTCCACCCCTATTATCAATCACAACGGGTCTTGTGGTCTAGTGGTATGATTCTCGCTTAGGGCTCACCCTACAGCTACAATTTGCGAGAGGTCCCCGATTCGATCTCGGGCAAGACCCCATTATTTTTGCATTTTTTCCCCCTTTGAATTGCATCAGCTATGATTATATTTTTGTATATGGCGGAAAGGTCGGTATCAGCCGCCAAGCACATGGTGTGGGTTGTGTGCGAAGTCGGGGCCAGTTCCCCGAGGTTCTTACGGAGTATATTACCAAGTCTGGAGTGAGATAAAGCACGTGCGTTGTATTTTTAAGAATTCTCATGTTACATTACAGAAGCTGAGGCTGCAGCTGAAGAATTGTAGCTGAGGGCAGATTATAAATCATCTACATAGGCGTAGTATATAAATATATATATTTCAAAAGATCATCAGCATTTTGTTCGGTGAGAATAAATAAGCTTGCTGGGGTTTTCGAATTTCTAGGTTTAACGGACAGCTACTAGCATACCCCGGCCCCCGCTTCGCCGGTTCCAGACCGAGAAATCCAATTCGTAGCTCCTCGACGTATTATATTCGCCGAACAAGAAATCGTCCCGACCCCACACTCTCTAAGGGTATAACTTGAGAGCTGCCGCTATCTTTGCCGTTTCTACCCCTCATTGAGTTGATCTCTAGTGTCCGGCGCGGCTATCCAATATCACAAGCGACACCTGCGAATTGTACTCACGGCGAGCCTTTTCCTCCCTCTCAACAATTTTGTCACAGACACCCCCTGCTTCCCAACTCAAAATGTCCGACTCCGCGAGCAAGTTCACGTCGTCCGCCTTCATCAATGGCATTTATATCCCCTCCGGCCTTCTGATTTTCGGCTGCTTCATCGTCAAGAGCGAATGGCTTCCGTATGCTATTGCTCTTTCAGCAGCTCTTGCAGGATGGAAGATCTTCAGCAGCTGTACGTGCGCCCAAAACCCCTTTCAGCCCACAACACGAAATATATGAGATAAATGGTCACTGACATATAGCGCAGATCCTAAGGCAGTCCTCAAGCCCGACGCCCTCCAAGACTTCGAGCTGAAGGAGAAGACCATCATTTCCCACAATGTCGCAATGTGAGTGATCTCGTCAGCGTGCCCTTTTTGAGAAATCCCACTGACAACCACTCTCCCACAGCTACCGGTTCAAGCTCCCAACTCCCAACTCGATTCTCGGCCTCCCAATCGGCCAACACATCTCCATCTCCGCGAACCTCCCCACCACGAACGCCGAGGGCGAGAACATCCGCAAGGACTTCCTCCGCTCCTACACCCCGATCTCGGGTGACCACCAGCCAGGCTACTTCGACCTGCTCATCAAGTCATACCCCACCGGCAACATCTCCAAGTACATGGCCTCCCTTATCGTCGGCCAGACCATCAAAGTCAAGGGACCCAAGGGCGCCATGGTCTACACCCCCAACATGGTGCGCCACTTCGGCATGATCGCAGGTGGCACCGGTATCACCCCCATGCTCCAGGTCATCCGCGCCGTCATCCGTGGCCGCGCCGCTGGTGACACCACCGAGATCGACCTGCTCTTCGCCAACGTCAACGTCGAGGATATCCTGCTCAAGGAGGACCTCGACGCGCTCGCCGCGGCTGATAAGGGATTCCGCGTCCACTACGTCCTGAACAACCCACCTGAGGGATGGACTGGCGGCGTTGGCTTCGTCACCCCAGAGATGATTGCTAAGTTCCTGCCCAAGGCGGCTGCAGATGTCAAGGTCTTGCTTTGCGGACCACCACCGATGATTAGCGCCATGAAGAAGGCCACTGAGGGTCTGGGATTCACCAAGGCGAAGCCCGTTAGCAAGCTTGAGGATCAGGTGTTTGCGTTTTAAGTGGGTGATGGGAAGAGAGTATGGTAATGGAAGTCGATAGATGGATAGACAAGTCGGCTTGTTTTGGGGCTTTGTAGAGGACGGTTAGTTTACAGCGAGTGCGCGAGTGCGCGAGTGGAATAGATGGGAGGATGGATATAAAATACACAGCTATATAGATGTCTAAACTATTTTGCAAACCCAATGCTCTCACCGAATGAGTGAAAGCACCAACATGGTCTCTCCAACGTTCCTGGTTTCTCCAACCTCATTCATAGCTGCACAAATATTTCACACCCAGGGTTTCTCGCCTTGAACCAAACTGACCTTGTGTAAATATATTGTTCTATTTGTGAATGTACCTTCGAGGGCCATTTGCTTGAGATCTCTACTGTGTATCTCCCTGCTTTGAACGGTACCTGGATCAGCAGGCCCGCTCTGATATATATTCCCTTCCCATGCAAGCCAATACCCAAATGCAAGTTATGCTCCGTCTAATATCCTGGTATCCCTTATCATCATTTCCCAAATCCTTTCCCAATCCCCAATCTATAGCAGCGCTTGCGCCACCAGGCCCATAACTCCAACCACCATCACCAAGTTCACCGTCGACGACCGCTCCCCCCAACTCGGGTTTGCTGCCGAGCTATCTGTCGAATTATCGACAGGAACAGCAATCGTTACACCCGCAGTCTTACACGCCGAAGTCGCAAGGCTGACCACCTTATCCAGCTCCTCCTTCGAGCACGCCGCCTCCACTTTCTTCGTCAAGGAGGTGACGAACGTTTGATCCTTGCAGAGACACGTTGCGTCCATATTACAGTTGTTCTCTCCCGCGGCAATGGATAACGGTCCTAACTGGGGAGTGTTAGCAGAGGCCGCGCCAGGGGGATCCGAGACTAGTAGAGTGGGAGACATACGGCGCAAAATGGTACCTCGGAGGAGAGGGAGTCGACGGATTGGGCGAGGGAGAGGGCGGGGAGGGCCGCGATGACGAAGAGGCTTGCAACACGCATTTTTGAGGCCGAGATGGGCGAGAGTATGGGAGTATGATATATGGAAATGTATCCAGGAACGAGTGACGCTGATAACGAGCGAAGGGACGCAATTAAGGACCACTGCTAGCTTTGATGCTTTCAGTAGAGCAACTTTATGTGGAGAATATGCCGATCGGTGCTATGGTCCAGATCCTTTTGTTCTTGGCTTGTAATGCTTTCTTATCTTCACTCTGCTTTGGTTCAGGTCTGTTTGATATGGCCTGTGATGCTTTCTTATATTCACTCTCGTCACTTCCACATCGTCTTACATTTTACAACCCAACTTTTAGAAAGCTACATTTCTATTTTGAAACGTGCTGCGTAGAAGATCTTAGCTGCGGATAACTACGTCAGAACCGTCCTTGGGGGCAAATCATCCCCTTGATTGGCTCCGCATTGTGAAACGGACAACTGGCAACCTCGTATCCGTCAGAAAAGACAACGGCTTTGAAGGTTGATCAATCCTTTTGGCATGTACAGAGTACAGAAAAGAGAGAGTAAGATCACTAGGAGCTGACGGTGACACGTCTGTCGTCCGTATGTAAGTAGGGGCCAAGGGTCCTATAAGCTCGTGTAGAGCCTCTTGGCGGAGATCGCCCGCAGGAACGAGAAATCGTGGATGCTGAGATAATAGCCTTCGTATTTGGTCATCCTCAAACACAAATAATCAATCTCTGGTAGGTCCTGCAATTCATCTGGCGTGTTTGACGATGAGGCTTGCAGGAGCAACTTGGTGAGGTGGGGCTGTGCAGGAAGGACGATCTGCGGGGCGGGGCTGTGCACATTGATACCGTAGGGCTCTTGGCGCGATATGAGACATGGTGTGAGACGTCTCATTGGCGCCCTGGGCGTTAAATATGGGCGGTAAAACCTCGACGACGTGGAGGTGCGACAAGGCTGTGCATCTGAAGCCAGCGTGAGAGATGTGGTAAGAGAATACGCGAACCTTTTAAGGAAGTTGGGAATTGCTTTTGTGGCACAAGAATTTTATAGATGGGGCTCCCCGGAGTTCCTCAAAGATAGCACGTTGAAAACCGTCAAATTTAAAGTTTTATTAATCAAACTGCCCCTACGATACATACTATAACTTGCCATGGGTGGCTGTCGTGAATGGAGATACAAGCTGTCCACCGACCCTTCAGTTCTGTTTCTTGGGAATATCACTCTCTGCAGAATTCGCAAAAACAGTCTCATCCCTCTCTTTCATAACGGCCAGAGCAGCGCCGCATGGCCCAAATAACGCCGTTAAAATCGTCCCTTTCCCAACCAGCGCCGCAAATGTCACATCCGGCTTCACGCAGCTGTACAGATATAATGCCCAGACGAGTGAGCTAGCACCCGCAAAGTAGGTATCGTGCTGTAGAAGACTGAGGATGCCAGGCTCAAATGCATCCAGTTTTTCATTCGAGAACGGTGAGATCGGCTGGAAAACTAGGAGTGGATGTAGCTGATCGACAGTTGAAGGAGAGTAGGACTGGACGAAAGCGTAGCACAGAACGACAACTATAATTAAAGAATGAGTAAGTCCCGTTAACACAAGGACAGAATTGTACGTGTAGCGGAGTGCCGTGGCGGCCTTTCTCTGGGGAGACTCTCCAGTGCCCAGGAGGCGATCGATTTTATTATCGGATACCAGTCTTGTTAGAATAAACTGCCAGAGAGCTGTCCATATGGCAAAGAATTGCCACGCGGCGAGAAACCCCTGGCGACTGTGATGCGATACCACCTCTGGAGACGGGATGCAAATCACGAAAGAAGGGATGATGTAGCCAAGGGTCAACGATACTGGAAGTAGTACTATGCGCTTTGCATTGCCGGATATTGCGTTTGCATCGACCTGTCGACCCGCTCGCCCCAGACGCGAGAAGAGCACGTGAACGAGATTGTGAATTGGTTGCACAAACCCGAAAGGAATAAACACCCACGAAGTTGCCCATATGGTTGGACTGAAACACAATGTTAGATTTTCAGCCCGAAAAGGAGGCCAGGAAGACGTACAGGCCAATGGCCCCTCGGGCATTCCCCTTTCGCTCACCCTCAATCACGACTAAGGCCAGACATGAAAGAAGCTGGCCACCCATATAGACACCGAAAAGCGATAGCTCTGGCATCGCCCCCGTGACGAGCGGCCAGAAGAACGGTATGAGCGTGGTAAGTTGTGCATCTAGGGGTTCAAATTGTGAGTACACCGTGCGTAAGACGGCGGGCCCACCAAGCAGCAGATGCGGGGCTTTATGGGAGATGGATTCAATGAGGTCGAAAGTACCGACTCTGAAGTGAAGTATCATAATGCATGGTATTGAGGCGACTGTGATTAGCCCAAGGAGGGCGATGGTGATGAGCCGTGAGATGGACATGTTTGCTGTTGGGTGTGAAGATATGGTTGTGACAGTCTTGTTGCTGGAGTTCTATGATTGAAGAGTGCTCATGATTGAATTCCGCGTTTCACCCCCACGTGATTTGTGATACCCTCGTGCCGCCGATCATCTATGGGTATACTTCCCGCCCCAGAGTCCTATCAAAAGTAGCTACTTTGGAAGTGTCACCTTCCCAGCCAGATTCGAACCTCCCCTGCTGCTTATTTTCATTAACATAGTCTAACGCTGTACGTTCCACAGACTCCCAGTCAGAGATGTCTCCTCGACTTATTACCCCAGCTTGGTCAAGTCGGAACAAAGCATCCTTAACCCAAGAAACGCAATTAAAATCCTCCTTGCTTCCCTGCCCAACTGGAACAGCTTCAAGCAAAGAATCTACCAGATCTATGCGGCCCACATCTCCTAGAAGGATCCTTACGACAATCCGGGGATCGGAGTCTGGGTCTATCTTGACTGCCTCGTGAACCCAAGGTATTGAGACAGTACCCTCGGTCACCGTGATGATATTTTTGCAGTGATGCTTCATTGTGCGAATTGCTGGGCTGGAGGTGCCGTCAGGAGAAGAGATGTGGAGAGCGTAGTGGTATGTATCGGGATACTTTAGTCGCGCATAGAACGCAAGATAGAGCTGTGGGGTGACAGTAACTTGCGCAGTCTATTGATAGCCTCAGCAACAGAAGCATCGTATCGGTATGTGTAGATATACTGACAGAGTCTTTCTGTTGACTTACAGTCTTGCTTGACCATTTTCTCCGGAGGTTCTTCATGAACATCCTGGCTGATTTCAGAGGGTATGGGGCTGTAGAGTGTTAATCTTTGGCACGTAGTTCTTGGTTCATAGCAGGAAAATGAGAGGTAAACTGCGATTATAACCTACTGGCGTCGTCGACGTCAGTTGTAACTTGAGGGTTGAATGGACATGGCGGACGTTAGGTTCGCGAGTGGGGCGCCCCGGAACGGGCCGATATGGTGCAAAAGGGCGCTACTTGTGCACGCCAAAAGTTTGAAGTGGGACTGTCTTTGGTTTAGAAATGATACCAACGTTTAAGCTGATAAGTTTTTTCGTATATACTTTAAATAAATAGCTGTGAGTGATAAGACGCATTTATTTTGAATTTTGCATATAGTTTCTGTAAAAAGTATTGTCATGCGTAGTCTGTCGTTATCTTATAAGCGGCGTGAGTACTTGGCTTCAATACCCAGGTATTAACTTTGGCACTTATATAATATGGGCAAAAAAGTAGTTTGATAGTTGAGACAGAGACTATGGTAGGGAAAATATACGAAAAATAACAAAAGAACCAGGTTTCGAACCGTTGTAGGCAGCTATCTGCAAGGGTTCGAAACCAGTAACCAAACCTCCTTGCCGGGGGCCACCTGACTTGGAGATTTCATACTATCAGGTGACGTGAATGAGAGAGTTACCACTCCGCCACAGAAACAGATGTATTTGAGGGGAGGTTAATTGACATTATGAGTTTGTGGTTCGCTGAGGGGTTAACAAATTTGAGGAGGGTGATCATGTGACCTACCTCGATGAGACCAAGATATAGTCTGTGACGTCACGCCAAACGTAGGGCTTATAAATGGCTGATGTGTAGCAAGATAATCAACATAGAATTATATATCTACAAATATGCCTTCTGCAATAGTAACTGGAGCGACAGGCAGGATACACCAACCTAATCCGTGACATCATGTGCTAACATTCACAAAGGAATACTCGGCCGCGAGATAGTCCTGGCACTCGGGAAAGACCAGAAGCAATGGTCTACTATTCATGCCATCTCAAGATCCCAGAAAGAGGAATACCCCTCTACGGTGAAGCATCGCCACGTGGATCTAACTGGAGACGCCAATTCCATTGCAAATGAACTGAAAGGCGTCGAAGCTGATTATCTGTTCTTCGCCGCTTACATCCAGAAAGACTCGGAGCAAGAGAATTGGGATGTTAATGGTGCCATACTAAAGAACTTCTTGGAAGCCTTGAAAATTACTGGCGCTAATAAGAAGCTGAAGAGAGTGCTACTGGTGACAGGGGCAAAGCAGTATGGAGTCCACCTCGGACAGCCAAAGAATCCAATGGAGGAGTCTGACCCGTGGTTGACGGGTGCAGAGTGGCCCCCTAATTTTTATTACAACCAGCAGGAGATCTTGAAGAAGCAAGCTGCTGATGGAGGCTGGGAATGGGTATGTCGATGCTGTTTCCAGAGCATGGGCGTTTGCTGATAATTAATGATAGGTGGTAACATATCCCAACGACGTCATTGGGATGGCTCGCGGTATGCAACGATCTCTCTCAATCCTCATCTGCTGTACTAAACTTATCAGGAAATTTCATGAATCTCGCCACATCTCTTGGAATTTACGCCACGATTAACAAGGAGATTAATCAAGAACTCCCTTTCCCAGGCAGCGAAAATTTCTATACCAGATTCGACAGCTTCACTTCCAGCAAGCTGCATGCTGGTAAGCCTTAACCTTCCCTTCCATTTTTTAAACCTCTCGATGCCCCAAACTAACCCCAGTCCAGAATTCGCGCTCTGGGCGATCCTCGCCCCCAAAGCTGCGAACCGCGCCTTCAATGTCGTCAATGGCGACATCCAATCTTGGCAATCCCTCTGGCCCAAGCTCGCCGCACGCTTCAAATGCAAGATCCCCGCTGACCAATTTACACGCGCCGCACCACTTGCCTCAAGCACCACTCTCTCGCGCCCTCCTATCGATGCATTGGCTTCACAAATTGGTCTTGAAGGCACTGCAGCCGTTAAGCCGAGTAAGCTGGAGCAACGCATACAACTTAGCAAGTGGAGCAAGGATGATAAGATAAAGAAAGTATGGGAGGAAGTAGCGGCGAGGGAGGGCCTTGACCAGAAAGCGTTTGGGCAAGCAACGTGGGCATTTTTGGATTTTATTCTCGGGAGGCGCTATGATCTGGTGCTTAATATGACGGAAGCCAGAAAGCTAGGATTTGAAGGGTTTGTAGACAGTTGGGAGGCGCTTGATGAGACCTTCACCGAGCTCGAGCAGGCGGGAGTGTTGCCGAGGATTAAGTAGTGGTGTATTCTTGAAAAGTGTGGATTGATATTTGGTTGCAATATTAGAGACCAACGTCTATAGTTGCTGATTTAGGTGTTATCAAACCAAAAGTGCCATTCTTATTTTGAAATTTGGATATCTTGCGATGGAAACTTTAGTTCAATTCCTGAGTGCGGAGTTACCAAAGTTTACAAGAGTAATTAACTGTGACAATGCTTCATAAGTAAGAGACAAGCCATGCTGCCTGACAATACAAAATAACCTTAAAACCCTCTAATATCTTAATACGAGCCTGTAAAATACACAATAGACTCCGACCAATGCATCAAATAGCAATATTTCCCTTCAGCAAATCATTCGTACTATAGTTCGTTATATCATCAATCCGTTACCTGAACCGCGACCCTTCGGCGCCAAGAGCCTGATACGTTTTCTTCCCTTTATAAAGTGCCAAAAGGCAGGTCCCAATAGCGAGGACCTCGACGGCCGCAACGCCCACAGCGATATACCATGCTACCCTCTGCAGATACTCCGTCAGCAATCAAGTCCGTCACATATATGAATATCAAAGCCCGGAAAGAGCAAATTATTGAAGGCTTACCATTTCCAGGCACAGCGGGGCCATATCGACACCATTAGTCTTGAAATTACTCTGGTGCGTACAGGTCCACGACCACAGGTCGAAGTATGTCCTCTTCTTCGAATCCCAAAGCTTGTAGTATGTTGTGGCCGCGACCCAAAGCACAGTCGCCGTGATGGAGACACATAGCGTTGTAATAGCTCCAATCTTTGTGAGTCGACGTACCTGTGTTGTGTTAGATTTGTTCCCCTTCCTTTCTTTCGCATCTCCCGACGCTTCTCAAGAGATAAGGGGCCACTCACGCTCTTAGTAAAACTGGCAATTACCAGCCCTAAGCTCCCTATCGATGCAATAGAAGCCGCCCCCAGCAACAGGTTGCTTGGCACATAGTTCGTATTTAGTGGCCACACGCGATACTCCAGGCCTGTCCGCGGATTGACAACTACGAGGTCTTTCGTCTGTGCGTGCCGTGCCATGACGGAAGCTACCAGACCGACAACGCCGAGGCTCAGTACGAGCGAGAGGATGCGCAGACAGAGTCGTGCAATGTAGATTGGGCGCCCGTAAGTGGGCTGGTCCGAAGCACTTTTCTCATTCGCCATGAAGCCTTTGTTGGCGGACATGAAGGTGCTGCGGGCTTGTTGGAGATCGGGAGAGACGGATATCGATGGGATGGGACCGGCTTGCGCCCTGTCGCCGATTAGGTGCTTGTCATCTCGGTTTTCTTCTGGGTCGTTGATGTAGGTGGCTGGATCGTAGTGAGTGGAATCGCCCAACATATTGACCTGGTTGCTGAGGAGTGTGGAAGTGAGAATTTATAAGTCGCAGTGCAAATCCTAGAGACGATGCAAAAAGAAAACAGAACAACTGTTGAAGGAGACGGTCACTGTTGAAGAAATCAATGCATATTTCGTAGATTTGGAATGCAGAGCGTCTATATTATATAGAATATCACGTAAGATATGTTGTATGTTAATGGTAGGGGAAATGCTGGGGTTTCGCGCTTAATTTAGCTTGTCGACATCAGTTCCGTGGGCCGAGCCCATCAGCCACACTAATAATAGCGTCTCACTGCGCTCAACCCCTGCCAAACCCAATGAACTGACGCTCTTGGTTCCATCTGACAGACTTTAGATCGAACCAGAACGCTTCTGCTTCGCCCCTGCGCGGAAACGTCGTTCCCGAAGAAAGATGACATTCCAATTCCGGCAATTTGATCACTATTCACCCTTCCAGCAATTCGTTGGAGGGGAATGTCAGCTTCCTGTGCCTGGAGTAGTACGTAAATTTGACTGCGATTGTTGGCAATTGAAGTTTTGCAATGTCAAATGTCCGAAACCCTCGGTTTATACCCCCAACGACTTCCGAGGCTCTATCCATACAAAGGATGGCAGCGATCAAACTTTTGTCGTGAAATTTTATGTGAAGGCTTGAACACAACGTTCAGTCCAAATTGGCCAATTCCAAGATAACGTCGTCGATAGAATCCTGGAAGTCTTGTGGCATAAGATTCTTGCCATCTTCGAGTTGTGTTTTAAGGCCCTGGGACAATCCAGACAGTGCTACTGCAGTAGGCCGATATCGCTTCCGCATCCCTGGAGAAGCTTTATGTAACAATGCAGCTGCTAATTGGACCATGGCAATTTTAAGCTCCATGACCCATGGCGCGATCAGCTTTGGGCCTGGTTTCATTGACGCTGCTGTTTCGGCAATTTTCATCCAATGCTGATGAGGTTCCGTAACAGCGGAGTCATCGACGACGGCCAGTAAAACTCGAATTATCTCAATTCCCCGCGACGCCTCGGAATTGACGTTGCCTGCAGACTCAGATGTCGTATATCTCACGATGGACTCGAGATCTCCAGTTAGGACCGCCCAGGCATCATGGGACAAGAACCCATCAATTCCACCTTCCGTGGTCAAGGTCGCTTCTAGAGCAGTCAAAATCGGGTACTTAAAATCCAGTGACTTGGACGACGGGGTTTTGTATAGTTCTATGAACATATCCGTCAAACCTGCGCTCTCGCTGCGCATGTTCTCATTTTCATCCTCACGCAGCCAAATGGCAAGCGTCCGAATGCTCGCAAGAATCAGTGGGTCATCCGGGATGTTGTCTTTCATCGAGCCCCAAGTAAGAGTGAGGCGGGTGCCTTCAGATGTCGCTGACGTTCCAGCCCTAGCATCTGGGTGGAGGCCGGAGACTCCAGCAACCGATGCATCCCACCGGTCTCTCATATACTCTATTGCTAACGACATTGTTTCTGCAATGTCCTTTCGGAGCTTCAGCAGAAGGTCTGGGGATGTGGTCAGGGTAGACGAGCCACCTTCTTCATCGATATCATCAAGACTTCGCACAAGGAATCCTATGAAGCCGGAAATTACATCGAAACCTCCCGCGAGCCTTCGTGCTGTTGACGGATAGTCCGAGCTGTTTAATTTAGATAGAAGAGTCGGAAAGGAAGACCGAATGTCGATAAGTATTAAATTAACGAGTAGGTAAGAGAACGGCTTGGCGGCTGCATCACGCTGCGTATCATCTCGAAAGAGACGACCAGGGCAGGACTGTTGAAATACTTGAAGAAGTGTAGCAGCTGCTTCTATATAAGCTGCCCTCCCAGCAGCAGTGGGTCGACTTGTGACAAGCTTTTTTAACAGAATAATCAGTCCTTCAAGCCATGGCGGATCCATACGGAGAACCTGATAACATGTCAGCAAATACAATGTTTGGCCATAGAGCGTAGTTGCTAACCTCAGGCGGTACTTTTGAAAATGTGTCGGCACTAAACGCTAACAATGTCACTGCATCGGTATCTTTGAATGCAACAATAAGCTTTGGCATGATGTCGTCAATACTAGATGACACGATATTTAGATTTGATTTGGCGGTGGAAGCGTTGGACCAAGACAACCCAATAACATCAAGAACAAGCGGTTGTTGCGTAGCCAGCTCTGTCAGTGGGGTCACATCTTTAATCTGAAGGATTTGAGAAGCACCGACAGGGCAACTGGCCAGTGTTAAGAGAGTTTGCAAGACCAAAACAGTGCTTTCCGGAGAGCTTTAAAATCGTCAGTCACGTGTGTACAAATGGGGGGATTTGATACTAACCTCTGTACAAGACAATTAACAAGGGGATCTATTCTCCCAATAAATCGTTTATCTTCCCGAGACTCTTCAGGCAAAATAATAGCAAAGGTATGTAGTACGCCGACCGCTATATCGATCATATTTCTTGCTTCATCAGCCGTGACGTGATCATTCTTCGTAGCCCGGAGAAGTCTGTCAAGGAATTTTGGCGAGATCGACTCCCATAGAGAGTTGACTTGAACAACATCTTCTCGTAACTGAGTCTGGGTATCTAATACGGATTTGAGGAGGGCGAGGCCCACGAACCTAGATGTATCGTCTTTAGCCTTCAGAAATCCTCGGATCTGGTCCAACCCAGCAGAGGGGTCCTGGGCAGTCACAGACGGACCATCTCCAGTTGAAGAGCGATTTTCGTCCATATTTATCAAATCATTGCCCGATATAATAAGAAAGGTTGGGACGATCCAAATTGATATTGGTTTTCAATGATTTTAGATAAGGCTATGGAACTGCCTTTCATGGGACCGGAATATTATTTATCCGTGATCGTGGTGGTAGCACAGTGTAGATTGCGCAACCTGGTTGTCAGCCTCGTCGCGAAACAGCTTCGAGGACATACATTCGAAATGCGAGGCCGCCCAAGAAACATATAGATATGCCGAGTTCAATCATCGGTAATTTGTCGCCTAGGGAGCCTGCGAACCCCTCATCCAGTTACGATAATGATATACCATTGCTGGATGACAGCGATGACGACGACCCTGTCGCAGCAGTCAATAGAGACCGAACCCTCCTGGGCGATGACCCATTAGCCGATTTCGATGGCGAGTTCCCATCGTTCAAGAGGAAGCAGAAACAAGGTGGTGGCTTCGCTGGCACAATGGGGCTATCCAGTTTCTTGTCGCCGTTTTCGCGAAAGAATACAAGTCCTCCAACAACGGGGAGTGCCCCAGGGACGGCGACACCAGGATCTAGCGACGGGCCCATACAGAATGTAAATACGGCTGGGGGCGATTTTCCAGTAGACCAGCCAAAGGATGGTAATAGTCTGGACTGGGTTATTGAAGGACCGGGGCACCGAGTGGGATATGAAAACTTGACTGCCATTGATTGGATTTTCGAATACACCAAGGAACGCCAACGGCTACGGGTGCTATACTCGAATACAAGTGGGATAATTGGCTACGCGCGTCAAATGGCCGATGCCAGCCAGATTTGGATTGTTTTAGTTTTGACGGGGATCGCCGTGGGGCTAATCGCAGCTGGGATTGATATAACTAGTGGCTGGCTGGGAGATATAAAAGAAGGATACTGCTCTGCAGGAACTGACGGCGGCAGGTTTTATTTGAACAAGAGTTTCTGCTGCTGGGGCTATGAAGAATGGTCGAAGTGCCAGGATTGGGTTCCATGGAGTTCTACCCTCCACGTCTCATCTACGGGCGGGAAATGGTTTATAGAGTACCTTTTCTTCATTTTATATTCGGTAAGTGTGCATTTCTACATCGGTTGCTTATGCCATACTGACTTTGCAGGTTTTATTTGCGACATGTGCGAGCATTTTGGTGAAGACATACGCAATCTATGCTAAGCATAGTGGGATACCCGAAATTAAGACGGTTCTTGGTGGTTTTGTCATTCATAAATTTCTTGGGGGATGGACTCTGCTGGTTAAATCTATCGGCTTGGTATGTGCCTCCTTTACCTGATATTTTCCGTTGCTAACTGGCATAGTGTCTGGCTGTGGCATCTGGCATGTGGCTTGGCAAGGAAGGGCCTCTCGTACATGTAGCATGCTGCTGTGCAAATCTGTTCATGAAGTTTTTCTCAAATATAAATAATAACGAAGGTATGTTTTCCTATATTCTTAGTTTTATCGCGCTAATTGTATTTCAGCACGGAAGCGGGAAGTCCTTTCTGCAGCAGCAGCAGCTGGAATATCTGTTGCCTTTGGTACCCCTATCGGCGGGGTCTTGTTCAGTCTTGAGCAACTGTCGTACTATTTCCCGGATAAAACGATGTGGCAAAGCTTTGTTTGCGCGATGGCTGCTGCCGTTACTCTTCAGACTCTCGATCCTTTCCGTACTGGCAAGCTCGTGCTGTACCAGGTTACGTACACCACAGGATTCCATGGGTTTGAAATGGTACCTTTCGTAATACTGGGCATATTTGGGGGCATATACGGCGGGCTTTTTATTAGAGCCAATATGGCCGTGGCATCATGGAAGAAATCCACCACCTGGCTTCCTGGGCCGGTCACTTTGGTCGTCATAGTCGCCCTCCTCACCGCCCTGATCAACTATCCGAACATCTACATGCGTGCTCAGTCATCAGAACTGGTGTACTCATTATTTGCAGAATGTTCAACAATCGTCGACGATCAATTTGGTCTGTGCTCGAAAGGTGCTGCCACAGCTGGCGCCGTCGTTCTCCTCATCCTTGCCGCAATTGTGGGGTTTTTCCTCGCAACTATAACCTTTGGCTTGCACATCCCGGCTGGAATCATCTTGCCCTCGATGGCTATTGGAGCTCTGTTTGGACGTGCAGTCGGGATTATTATGGAGATCTGGGTCCGGAACCACCCAGGTTTTTTTCCTTTCGCCGCTTGCGCACCTGATGTTACATGTGTTGTCCCTGGGACTTATGCCATCATTGGTGCTGCAGCTGCACTTGGAGGTGTTACTCGAATGACCGTCTCAATTGTTGTCATCATGTTCGAGCTTACAGGCGCTTTGACATATGTCTTGCCAATTATGATTGCTGTCATGGTTAGCAAATGGGTTGGCGATGCCTTTGGGAAGCGGGGAATTTATGAGAGCTGGATCCACGCCAATGAGTACCCATTCCTCGATAATTCCGAGCTTTCAATTCCAGACATTCCAGTTAGCGATGTCATGACCCGGATTGACGATCTCATTGTCCTTACTGCAACAGGCCACACAATTGGGTCTTTGAAGGACATATTAGCTGCCAATCCCTACCGCGGATTTCCGGTCATTTCGGATTTGCGCAGCGCCATTCTCCTGGGATATATATCCCGTGGCGAACTTATCTACAATATCCACGTCTCCACCCGACAACCCCGCAACCTCCCGCCAGAAACGGAAGTGTTCTTTGCGCACCAGCCACTTGCTGACCCGCAAAGCACGCTTGATCTCCGGCCTTGGATGGACCAGACACCCATTACTCTCCCGGGCCGATCAACAATGCAGTTAACTGCGAATTACTTCCAGAAACTTGGCCTCCGATACATTCTCTTCACCAGTCGCGGAGTTTTACAAGGGCTCCTCACGAAGAAAGACATATCATATGTCCTTAATGGAGCGGAAAGTTCGAGGAGAGAGGCTGTTGATGGAAGCGACTATAATCAGGTTAGAATGGCGAGGGAGGAGGGGGAAGACGATGGGGATGGGTTACTGAGAAGCGGGGGTGATGTTGGGGAACCCATTAGTCCTGGGGCGCACGACACGCCGTTGTTATAGTACGCATTTGCATTTGTGAAAATATCCATAGAACGCATTTTGGTTTCTGATTATTAAGACGCTTGTGTGCTAGACTCCAGTGCCCGCCTGTGAAAAATGTATGGCTATTTATTGTACACTGTTGGTATTATAACTCCCCGATATTGATTAACATATCCGCTCAAATAAATCTCATCACTAGTCGCTCGTCTAACTCCACGCTAAAACCGGGGTATATCACTAACGAGCGCTATCCAAGAGACTGGGGTCTGCGATAAACGCTTCCCGTAGTTGCTCTTTATAGCTATCCTCTTCCTTGAGCTTCTTCTCGATCACAGCGTTCACATCACGGGCCCAATACGAGGATACCACCTCGTCGAAGAGCGTAGTATCACAGTGTTTGGCGCAAAAAATGCGCTGAATATGCTGATTGAAGATCGTATACATTCCCTTTGGACTGTTCACCGCCTGGAAATACCAGAAGCTCCCCGCTTCCCAGCACTTTCTCATAAGCGCTGATCGGAATAACGGTTGACCCTTGTCTACAACAAGAGATTCTTCGACCTCGAACGCCTTGATGAATTCCGCAACCATGTCTCCAAAGGCTTCAAGATGTTCGCCCTGGGGCATCCCATCAACAGACCGCCCTGATAGCCAGTATGGAGGACATTGTAGCTCCACAGGCAAAGAACAGGCCCATTCCAAGTCGATCAAGAAGGTAATATTCCATTGATCATCCACGAAAATGTTGCTCTGGTGCATATCCGTCAAAGTGAATATAAACGGCCCATGCCGAAGGTCACGGTTGACAAAATGCCGAATGACAGCTTTCATCATAGTAAGAGCGGCTACTTGCTGTTGGCCATCATCTTGGTTATGGACTGAATTTGGCTGTTGATAAATGCGATTATTGTGACAGTTAAGAAAATCAAGAAGATATAGATCCACTGCTGAATAGGTGTAGTCCATTCTAATATCCGTGTCAATGCCCTCGTTTTCCAACGCTTGAAGTCGGAGAGTAAGCGGGCGATTTGTAAGGGATATGATGCCACGGTTATCGAGGGTGAATGAGCCAATGCGCGGGAGCCGTGGCTTGCCGAGAGAAAACATAATACGAGCTAGGCCATGGAAGAGGTTGGAGCGCTTGTCGCTGTTATGGCGATGTGCCTGCCAAGACTGAGAAAGCATCGTTCCATCGGTGACATAGCTCATAATGAGATATCCAGTGTTTAGAGTATCAGGATAGCTGCGTCCTACATAATGGCTAGGAGTCGGTAGCGATAGTAAGGATCGAAATGCCCTATTTACCCGCCACATAAGGCGAGGAAGAAAGGGAACCTTTTCGGGGGTGGTAAACTAATTCCATCGTTAAATTGGCTCATAATCAACTATAGAGAAGTCTGAGATGTAAGACGTACCGTTTGCCCATCAGTAAAGCCACACCCGAACAGCTTTGGTATTGGAATCTCAGGAGAATCCTCCTGGATCCACATATACGATGCAGCCTCACATCGAAGTTTCTCGTCTACATTTCCAGCGTTGTTTGCCTCGCCAATCTTGTATGGCAATGGTATCCTAATAAGCACGCGAGCGCCAGATATCTGGTCAATACAAACGGGTATGCAAATGTTGAAACTTCCTGATATCCAAGTATTAACCTCTCCCATTTGGCATGTCTTCACGTGTAGGTGATGTGACACAATCCTCTCGATTTCGGATTTTCTTGAGAGTAAGAAACTCCAGAATGCTAGTTTCTGTTCGGGATATGTTATCCGCACAAGAACATTGTCATCATCAGCTACAGCGTTTTCAATTGCGCAATGCAATTTAGTAACTGGCGTTTCCACTAGTGGAGGTGGAGGGGGTCCTCGATCGCAAGGAAGCGGGAGGGGTGTGGAGGGCGGCGGAGGGGGAGGAGGATATCGTCTGTATGACGACATAACGAGGTGTTGGTAGTAAACCCACGGTATATTAGTTTTACCGTGGGATAATAATGAACATAATAATGTGTCCCCTTAATTGTTATTGCCCGTAATCCACGAATGTTGTTGGTTTGGTTGGGGACGCACAGCCAGTTTCACTTTCGCTTACCAAGGTTTCGATCCCAGACGACGAGTCAGGTCTATTTGTGGCGATGCGTTGGATATATATAGCGACGCCACTGAATATGTGGCTGGTTTAATTTTCTCGCATTTATACATCGCCAGCGGCTCTAAACATCAAGCTACCTGCAGTTCCCTATACTTCTAATGGCCGCCAGTAGTCGGCAACCCAAGCCCAACCTTGAAGCTATCGAAAATACACCATTGAGAACCCGTTAGGATACTCAGCATCGCAATTCTAACCGGTAATCCGTTCCAAAGTCCTACAAATCCAATCCTGCTATAGATGCGAGAAACGGCCTGCCCCGCGCCCTCACCAGCCTTACGCTCCGAGTTGAGCTTTGAAACCATAACGTCAGCGGGGTGCGAGACGATGGCGCAGCAGATACCGGCGATGACACCTCCCGCGAAAGACACCCCGAGCTGCTCTGATTTGTTAAACGAGGTCTTAGGGCGGTCAAGATACTCGTAGATGGCCTCGACGGCCTTCTCGAACGTCGCAAATTTAACCATAGTATAAGGGATCTGGCGGGCCCAGAGAGGATAGATACCCTTGTAAAGGCTGGTGTTCGTTAGCTTACTGTGAGAGAGAAGGGGTCCATAGTGATGATAGGATAGACATACCCAGCATATCCCTCCTCAGCGACAATCTTAGACCATCCTTCGCGCATGCTGTTCGCGAACGGCGGTAGCGTCGTCTGCATTCTCACTTTAATCGCCTCAAACGGACAGAGCGCCAGATCAGCAATCGCCTCAGCAGTGGCCGACGCGCCGAGGAAAACAACGGTTTTATTCGTATTGGGAAAGAGTTTTTGGCCGTAGAGATACTTGAAGACCTCGTAGAAGCCATATTTCCCCGCTCCTTGACACGAGTACCCGACGAATGTGGGCGACCAGCCAAAGAAGACACCGCGCAGCCCGGCTTCGCGGTAGATGGTGCTCCAGCCGTTTACATTAGAGGAGTAGATTTTAGGATCGACTTGGCGTCGGCATTTGACAAGGTCGAGGGGTGTAATGGCTGTATGGGTTGGACCACAGGCTGGGATAAATTAGTAGCTGATTCAATAGTCGAAGCAAAAACGAACCGACGATGCCGCCTAGGCCGCAGGCAAGGAAGTATGATCCGCTGTACATCTCTATCTTCGGTTTTGGGAGAACCTTCTCCACGGCGGTTGCAGCCATGATGAGTGCTACGTTGTGTATATATCGTAAATAATAAGAAAGCTAGCTATGCTCAGAATAAAAGACCAAAACGCGAATATTCAATTGAGAGAAATTGAGGGAAAACGGGAAAGTAAAGAGAGAGAAGGGGAGACGTGAGTACTGCCCCGATAAGGTTGGTGGTACACGGCACCTTTCCCGAGATAAAGCACACATACGTCATTACCCGGAACCAGGAACTTGAGCTTGTTTTTGCCAAGAAATCGTCCCGGATGGGATTTTGAAAATATGGGCATTGAAGATGATGGGAAACTCTTTTTATACTACTAGAAAACTTCATCAAACTTCATTATCGTAAATATTAGAGGTGACTATAAGCTATTGGTTTTGGTAAAGATCACGATTATATCGCACAATCCCCAGCCCCCCCACATTTGCACCCCTGGCCGGGTGTATCAGTGGAGCCCACAAAAACATGGGACAATCGTAAATATATCACATCCGCCAGAGCCGTTCTCCACCGCTCTAGTATCCCCCCTCCAATACTATAGCAGTATAAATGGCGTGGCGACATAGTATCTTCCACATACGTCCATACTCGAGAGAGCTGGGCGTCCCGTCACCTGTGCCACACACAAGCTTCTATACCCTAGAACAGGGGCTTTTTACAGCTTGTCGAAGACATCAACGATAGATTTTGCGGTAGAAACTGAACTTTGTGGGTTCTGGCCAGTAATTAGGCGGCCGTCAACGATATGAAAGTCGTCCCAAACACCAGCTCCTCTTTCATCTGAGAGTATAAGTTAGCATCATGTAGTGCAGGCACAAGGGAAATTAAAGCTTACATGTGGCTCCAACTCGGGTAGCAAGTTCCTCTACCAATTCGACATTCCAACTCTTGATTGTGTCCTCAAGCCCCATGTCGCGTTCGGCCTCCGTGGTGAAGCCGGTGATCTTCTTTCCCTTGATAATGTGTTCCTTGGTGGCCGGATCAATCAGGTTGGCAAAGATAGCCGGTCCGTGGCATACTGACGAGACAATACCGCCATTAGCCCAAACCTGTGCTGCGATATTCTGCAGGCCCTTGGCAGTTGGGTAATCGATAAGAGAGGCATGGCCAGCCGAGGCGAAGAAGACTCCGTACTTTGAGGGGTCCAATTCGGAAGCCTTGGGCATGTTATCGAGCTTCTTGCGGAACTCGCTGTTCGTATCTTTCCAAGTCTCCAGGTCCTTGCCGTTCAGGAAGTCTGGCTGCTCAGAGAGCCAATCCGCAGTGTATTTGCCTGTCTCCGACGCGAGGTCGACCTCGAAACCGGCCGCGGTGAGGACATTGTATGGGTGTAGCGCTTCGGCAATAAAGAGACCGGTCACATGCTTGCCCTCCATGAGCAAAGCATTGGCGGAGGTGACGGCAATGAGAGCACGGCGAGGAGGAGACATTTTTATTGTTGGGTGATATGGAATTGGATGGAAATGGTTAATTGATGCTCGGGAGCTGGAATGTTTTGATTGTTGTTGGAATCTTGTGATTGTAGGTTGCTTGATGATGAAAAAAGTTCAATTAGTCCAAGACATGAAGGCCATACTTATACCAAAGCCCATCATTATGATTATTGGAACGGATCGTCTCTTTAGAGACGGAGTGATGACGTAGATGCTCACTATCCTATGTTATAACACCATGTGCGATTCTTATTGGGTACAATTAGTGCAAGAGGGTTGTGGGGCATGCAATCGTACTTCGATTGCATGCGACTAGAAACTTATCGAGATTGCTTAATAATACCAATCCAACGTAAGCAAAGGCTTGGCATGTTTGGTAATGAAGAACTGTCCCAATCCACATCCTACACCGCCGATACAACACTAATTTGTTAAAATAGAAGCCTCCGGAATACAAAAGCTTATAATTGAGGAATTTTACTTTTTTTTTGATTGAACTAGGCCCCTGTTATATGGGTCCGCGTACCTCTTGTCGTCGAGATTGAGTACCGACACATTTGTTCGCGATGACGCTAATAATGCATGCTGCTGACGGTGACTTGCACTGTCGAATCATCGATTCCATCCATGTGAACCTTAGCCACGCATACGACACTTCAATAGAAGAAATATAAGAAAACCAGCACTACAATGCATGTATTTCGAGCCTCGTTTACTTCGAATTCATATTCTCATTAACGTCAAGGTTTCCCAACCAAGTCAGACATGCTATCGTGCTTATAGTCTCTGCTATATGCGCTGCCACCTCCTGACTCCAGGTCAATTGATCCAGGCTTCCTGTCACGAGGTACTAGATCAGTAACAATTGTCGCCAGGCCCACATCGCTACCCTCTCTTGTCGGGTAGGCACGATCGACCTCAACGTTGGATAAGACGACGTCTCCTGGTCCTGACGCTAAACCGTACGTTGGGTAGGTACAACGGATATCTGCAGTAGCTGTAGTAGGTTTATTCGGTTTGTCCAATGAGTGAAGAGCCCACGATAGGTTGGGAGACATGCGACGAGAATAGCTACGTTGTTCTCGATGTGGTTTACGCAGTAATCAATCGGATATGTCCAGTCCGGCTCAGCAACAACGTATAGTCTATCGAGATAAGTAAGATATATCTTTGCGGCACTGATCGCTGTAACACTAGATATGGAACCGTGGTGTTAGTGAGATGAACTTGACATGTTTTGCGCTGGACGTGCGTATGTGATAATTGCCACTTACGCTAAAGTTGAGGCAAATATGGCGCCTATGACCAGACGAGATCGGAGTGATAAGCTCACTAGTTTTTGTGAGATGATGAATGGTATAGGAAGGACCAATAAGTCCGTTAAAAGGCTGAACGAAGTAACGAATATCTGTAGCTCCCCAATACGAACACGGTTAACGCAACGAGCACCCCCAAAAGTCGTTGGAGCCCAGGTGTTGCCAGTCCTCGGCGGGCACATGAAGAGCATGATGAACCATGGAATAACGGCAGCTGCTGTGACGATACCAAGCAATGCATAGAGAGCAATGCGAACACGATTGATGATAGATCCAACTCTAAGCAGCAGCATTATGAGCGATGCTTTGACGAGAGGTAGAATGAGGTAATTTACGAGGTTAAAGCTGAGTTGAACCTTCTTGGAAGTTAGTAACTATACTGTATCTTATCAAGTTTTGGGCATAGGATAAACTGACCCGATAATTCTCGTCAAATGGAGGCTCCATATCTTCCTGACGGACGTCCCATATATGAAGTCCGATATGCCACAACTTGACATCTATGCAACTATTAGCGATAGCGACCCTCGAAGTAATGAGAAGGCGACATAATGTACACTGGTAGGAAGGGCCGATTAATGCTAGAGACAAGATCTAGTTGTTCTATCAACATCTGGCAATAGGCAGGCAGCTCTACATTTCAACGTACAGTAGCAGCAATAACGAGCCAGTCGTCTACAATTCCCTTCTGTCAGCGCGGTTCCGCGTACGAACTGTGGAAAAAAACGTACCTGCCCTTAACTTCACACCGATTGCCCTCCTAGCAAATATACGCAGACCAGTGCAGATGGTCGCGATAACTGGCGTGCCGCATATCACCGCTAGACAGACATCTTGCAGTGGATAATTTCCCATCGTAACCACTGTGACGAGGTTCACATCTCCACGAAGTCAGGGAGTCAAATTGGCAATTGGCATGTAATATTTGGAGAACGTGGGTTACAGCTCAACTTTAGTTTTTGAGGTCAGAGATCACGGCTCTTGTCGAGGAAGGATTGCCCACTACATTAAAGGCTCATAAATTGATCGACTACTGGGTCTGATCGCGGAGTCTTACGTTCCTTTCCACTATTTCTACAACAGGCATGATCTTCCATCACGGCGGACTTGGCGTCTATATAGCGGAGCATGTGCTAATCGCTTACAGCCGTGACCTTGCATGTATGTAACCTTAGTCAAGGGTGTCGGCCACTAGCACTGCACGAATTCTTCATTAAGGCCTAGAACTCGGAGAACCCAAGACAATGCGGACCATGGGTATAGGGGGCCATAGCGGGACAGAGTACGGAGTAGGGCTGGATGCGGGGTAATAATCCCCTGATTCATCCCTCGTAACACCTACCGACTGCTGTAAGTCATGCAAGCAAAAGTCCGTCCACGAGTGAGACTGTCACGACACAAGACTGCTACGACCTATGGGGTACAGAGCGGGGTGCGGAGTGAAGCTCGGAAGAGCTAGGGGTCTTCTCGTAGAGTATGTCGTCTATATCCAACCAACTAGCGGCCAACATAACAGCGACTCTCCAATTCCCCTACAGTGTATGGCCAGCTCGGGTGAGAAATACGAGTAGCGAGAAAGCCACAATTAGACCTAATGCGGCAGTGATCTCAGCAGCGATAAAGTAGAGTCTCACCTACGGCCCCACGCAGAGAAGCCACGCGCAAGGGCCTTGACATGGGCATCTGTAATGGGGCGTTGTATTCTGCCCCTTTACTTCTATGTAAAAGCACATATGATTTTTATGCAGTGAATAGGCGCAACGCTGTTTTACCTTGCTCCATTATCAACTCTACTTATCCCCTGATAGGTGCCCACTATATCGTATTTCTCACCCGAGCTGGTCATACACTGTATGCCCTTCCGTGTGTGGCGTTCACAACTTCCTCATTCATAAATCGTCTTACTCAAGTAGATAGATGTGAGACATGTATGCAGCGGCCAACATGTGTGGCGCTAGCTTTGACCCTTTGGGCGTAACCTCTAAGATTTGCACAGGGCCTACGGCGCCGCAACTAATCTCCGACGCGCTACGCTTTTGGGCTCCCGTAAAGTACCTGTATTAGATGTTCTCTGCATCGAACAAGCAATACGTAGCTCAACACAACCACGAAAGGCATTGTTGCTTAGTTTTGTGAGTGGAGTCCGGCATGAGACTAGGAAGTGTGCTCTGCTCGGTAGTCTACTAATAAGAGAAGCCCTATGGAAGCCAGTCATGCCTTGGATGGGGGAGCGGCCCGTCAACAAGGTTCCCCACAACAGCTAAGGTGACATTGGACGGCCAGAGGATCAGACAGCGCCAAGGTGTATTTTGCGGAGAATTGCTGAGAACCAACAAGACATTAATATGGGAAGCTTGGCCGCTGTTTTGGGGTTGGATTTTTATCTATTGCCATGGCAGACGTCAATTGCCTTCTTTCGTATTCAATCACAACCTTATCTGAATATATGAAAGTGCTACGCCAACCATGTCGATGCATCTGATTTTATCACTCCTCCTTTTTCCCTCTCTCACATCCGCAGCCTATCCCACCGAAGGCGTCGCCGTAACTGACCGTTACTGGGACTGCTGTAAACCATCATGCGCCTGGAAAGGCAAAGCCTCTTTCGACTCTCCTGTTTTTTCATGCGACAGTAATAACAATCACTTTTCGGACTTCGACGCCGGTACCGGCTGCAATGGCGGCACAGCATTCTTATGCGCAGACCAATCGCCCTGGGCTGTCAACGACACATTCTCTTACGGCTTCGTAGGAGCCTCTCTCGCGGGATACGTCGAAGATGCTTGGTGTGGTGCCTGCTACCAGCTCGACTTTACAAGCGGCGATGTGAAGGGGAAACGAATGGTCGTGCAAGCTCACAACACTGGATATGATGTACACGATGCGAACAGATTTGCTCTTGCCGTAAGCAACTACCGCCTACGGGTATCTCAGACCATTGAAATAGTCTAAATTCACACAATCCAGATTCCGGGCGGAAACACAAGCTATGCGGGGGCATGTGCTCTACAATACGGCGTGTCTGATGCAGTCTTCGGCGAAAAAAATGTTGGGCTATCGACAGCTTCTCAGTGTGACAAGCTTCCCAAGGCTCTACAAGCACCGTGTCATTGGCGGTTTGATTGGTTCCAGGATGCCGACCGACCGACGTAAGTTCTCGAGTAACGGAGTGTTGCTCCTAATCATCGCAATTGGCAACTAATGATTCCACAGTGCGAACTTTACGCGGGTCCCCTGCCCCGTAGAGCTGACGAATAGAACAGGGACCACTCGAGACGACGATACTACCTTTTCCAAACAATCTTCGGCTCAAAGCCGTGTTCATGCTCCATATCTGCTGGCTGCTTTTCTGACTTTGCTTTCTGGTATTGTCGTTGTTTAGGCGAGTTTCTATGATGGGACAAAAAGTTCATGAATGGAAGGAGTTCATACGAGGTGGGGAAGGCGCATCGATTTTGACGTTTCCGTTTCGGTGGGGTTTGCTAGCGTTTGCGACGATGGGTTAGGCGTGTATGGATTTGTGGAGTTGGTGAGATAATGAGTGATGAGATGGGAAAGGCAAATGCTCATACAGAGCGATAGAGGCAGCTAAACCTTATTACAGGAATGTGAGTCCCGGTTGCTTATAAATATGACAGAATTTTTTATAGAGCTATTATTTAATGTCTAGTAATGTGCAGCGCCGTACTCCACAGCCATATCCCAAAATATGCAAGTATATCCGTTTTATGGTATCCCAAAATAACATGCCAAACCAAATGCCGCTCCAAAACGAGAAAGAAATCCAATGTGGGTATACGATCCCTTATACAATATCTTTTTCCCCAGTTGTCTTCGCCTCCGTCGCCGCCTTCCTATCTTTCGCTTTCCGTTCCTCAGCCGCAAGCCCCGTCTCGACCTTCTCATGCACTTTGCTAAGCTCACGCCCTTTGATAAACACACAGGTAATAAGCCCCGCCGCAGCAAACGCGACGGCCGTAAGCCAAACGTTCCTTAAAGCGGAATAATAGGCTGCTCTAGCTATATCTCTTTGCAGGGTCGGAAGCTTGTCAACAAGGAACACGCTCGATTCTGCGTTCTTTCCTGAGAGCAGTTCGGCCACCTCGGGGCCGAGGCTGGCTTTCAGATAGGACTCTTGCTTGAGCATGCTGTTCTGGAAGACGACGTTTCCAACCACAACGCCAATGGCCGTCGCAAGGTTGCGAGTGAACCCTAGCGTTGCCGTCACAGTGGCGTAGTGATGCGGCTTCACCTGGTTCTGCAGCGCCAGAAGGAGACTCTGGAAGTTGGGACCAATGCCCAATCCGCAGATTATCTGATAGATAATAATCTTCGACCATGTCTTGCCTAGCGGGAGGTCGTAAAGGAGCCCGAAGCCGAGGACGGAAAAGGCGAAGGCCGCACGGATGCAGTCCATATAGCGACCGGTAGAAGATATGTACCAGCCTGTGCCGGCAGACGTGAATGACAACGACAGAGCTAGCGGGAGCAGCCAGACACCAGACAGCAGAGCACTGGCGCCCAAGACAGATTGAAAGTAGAGGGGCATAAAAAACGAGCCAATGATCATCATCAGGCCGTGGAAAAATACCCCGAGCAAGGATGCTATGTTGGATGGGTTCTCGAACATCTCCAATGGCATGATTGGGTATCTTGCTACCTTCCACTCGATTGCGAGGAAAACTAAAAATAGAAGAGGCCCAAATATCAACAGGCAGAGGACGATGGGAGAATCCCAGGGGTGGATGACGCCACCAAAAGTTAGTCCCAGGAGAAACATCACAGTCGCGCCTGCGATTGAAATGCTTCCAAGCCAGTCAACCGCCAACAGGCCTGCGACAACGGGCGTCTTTGGGGTGTCGAGATGCAGCACAAAGGCAATGACAAAAAATGCCGCCCCAGTTATAGGCACTATAGCTCAGTTAGTCAATGTTTGACATGTAGGTGGAGGGACTGGCTTACGGTTAATATAGAAGCACCATCTCCAAGACACCTTATCCGTCAGAACTCCGCCAAGAATCGGTCCAATTGCACTAGCAAAAGCCCACGTCATGCCAATAAATCCGTAATATTTTGCGCGATTCCTATAAGAGTCAGCTTCAATTCATATTAACCAGGTCGATGTAGACTTACCTCATAGAGAATAAATCCGATATGCAAATGTTAACCAACGTCAACAGACCTCCTCCCCCAAGACCCTGCACAACCCTTCCGGCAATAAGCATGTCGATATTGATAGCTGCGGCCGCGAGTGCACTCCCAAAAAAGAAAATGCCCGACACGACCAGCAGGATCGGCTTGCGTCCCCAGATGTCGCTCACTTTCCCCCATATAGGTGTCGAGGCTGCGCTGGACAACATGTAGGCGGACCCTACCCATGTGTAGGCGATAGAGGTGTTGAAGTACGAGGATATGGTGGGTAGGGCGGTGGTAACGATCGTGATATCGAGGGCAGCGAGGAACACAGACGCCTGAGGTTGGGTAAGTATAAGTGGCAAAAGTAGAAGGGGCGAGAATAAACTTACGCATAAGGCAAACATGAGAACTGTCGTCTGAAGAGCTGTCCGTGTCTTTTCGGGCTCGAGCGGTGCTGCAACATCTTGATTTGCTTGTGGTGGCGTAGTATCTTCATCCTTTGCCGATTCCGAAGTTAGAGAGGGGCTCCTCTCAGGCTCTGGCTCTTTCTCCATATTGAAATCTTGCTGTTGGAATTGCAGGTGCGTAAACGGCCGTAATCGTAATCAACTGACGATGATGCTATACCAAGAAAACCCAACGAGGTGGGAAAAGCTTGAGGCCATATATAAAGCAGCCACAATTAATTTGAGGATCAAAGACCCGCCGTTGCGTACGTAACTAAGGACCCTTGTAGTGGACGGAGGCAAGTAAAGACCGACTTTTTAGCGTCATCGACTTCTTTGACGGCGCTAATGGTGCCGTCAGGCCGCGATTATTGTCCGCGTGCAGGGGAATTTTGAGTCACGTCACCCACGTTGCTTTCATGTGGGGTCGCTACAGGGGTCGAGAAAAGCTTAGCCAAATGCCATCAGATAATGAGATGAAGAGTCCACAGTTACGCGTCTTACTGCAGATGGATCACCAAACAAACTGTCTGCCTACTGAATCCTACAAAATATATCGGATTTATCGGTATTGAATATATTAAGTACAATATTTGCGACTCATAGACTTCGGAACACGCAGCAATAGTTAATTCCGCTGAGACACGCCTCGGCTCTGCAGTTATGTGGCTTTAGAACTACAAACCGAGCATGTATATGCGAATGTGAGAGATTACAACGTTTTGTGTGGAATTCTACATGTTGTATTGATTATTGGAGGAGCATATACGCGACATTGCCTGGTCGACGGATATGAATGTGTTACGCAAGCGCGTGGTAGTGTCGGCTGGGTTGATGCTGTGTTATCTCAACGTCCCAAAGTACGGGATGGGAAGAAGTCTATTACTTCGTGCAACAGGGTGCTATATGGAGCGAGTGACAGAGCACTTATGGGAAATTACCTGTCTGTAACGGAGAATCTGCTGGCGGGCTTTTTGTGAGGAAACCTGAGAGCGCGTATGTGTGAGGGCAGCCGTTTGAGACTGCATACGAGAGAGGCAAGGCTGAAAATGCAACTTTGTATGGCCGCAATATATGAAAAGGCACAAATATCTGCACTTTGAACTCGCCAGTTAAAATCGTCAATGATCTGCATAAGTCCGTCTGATGAAACAGGGGTAATCCATGATACATCACGTGATTATAATAACCCCGCACCGCTGTGTTTACACTCCTCAAACCTCCCCCTCTATCCTGAAGCCAACCCCCAATCAAACATCAAAATGCCACCCCACGACGGCCTAACACATCTCAAGGAGTATGACGTCAAGGACTCCAACGTCGAGCTGATTGGGACCGACATCGACCACAACCTCAAGTATGCATCTGCCGCCACCGAGCCCGCCTGGAACAACGGCGAGGTCGGAGTCGTAGCCGGGCTGCGCATCTGGCGCATTGAGGAATTTCAGGTCGTCCAGTGGCCAAAGGAGCGCTATGGCCAGTTCTACGAAGGGGACAGCTATATCGTGCTGCACTCCTACGAGGTTGGGAAGGACCCGAATAAGAAGCTCGGCCACGAGATATTCTTCTGGCTGGGCAGCAAGACGACGCAAGATGAGGCGGGTACTGCAGCTTATAAGACGGTTGAGCTCGATGAATTCTTGAAGGGCACAGCGATCCAGCATAGAGAAGTTCAGGCGTCGCCTTCTGAAGACTTCCTGTCTCTGTTCCCGATCATTAGGATCTTGACTGGGGGCGTCAAGTCGGGCTTCCGTCACGTGGAGAGGGAGGTTGAGAAGGAGGAGATTAAAACACTGTTACGCATATTTGCACCGGCGAATAAGAGGGGTTCTGGTATAATGGTGTATGAGGTTCAACCTACCTGGCAGAGTCTCGACGAGGGCGACGTGTTTGTCTTGGATACGGGCATCAAGATTTGGGTGTGGCAAGGGAAGAAGTGCAGCCCTATGGAGAAGGCGAAGGCGGCGCAAGTGGTGCATGACATGACTCTCGCGAAGCACATTGACGTGGAAGTTCTGACACAGGCGGAATCGAGGTCTACAGTTGTAGTTGGCCTGTTGGGAGGCAAGGACATCGGCCAGAAGGAGTTGCAATGCCCCAGGCCAGTCTCGACAGCGGAGAAGCAGAGCAGCGAAGCTGGGAGACCGACTAGATTGTTCCGCCTCAGCGATGCCTCAGGTCAATTATCTCTTGATCTCATCAAGGACGGAGAAGCCATCCTGAGGTCAGACCTTAACGGAGATGATGTCTTCATCCTCGACGTTGGGAAGGCTATCTGGGTCTGGAGGGGGCAGGGGGCGAGCAAAGCAGAGAAGGCTACCTGGATCAAGGTGGCTCAAATGTATATGAACTCGCTTCAAGGTGCATCCTTGACTCCGATCGCGACGGTTTTGGAGGGCAACGAAAGCATGGCTTTCTGGAAGGCGATAGAAGTATAGAATTGGATACCACATAGGATACATACACCTCCATTTTAGGGATCGGATAGACATTGACTCCCTGTCCCTTTCGGTTTGCACAGTATGGCTTGACTTGAACTACGAAGCTCTCAACGCTCACTTTGTTGGCTGATCTGTAATACCAATCATAAAGTCTGCCATGAGCAGTTGCCTAGAACCCCATGGACCCCAAAGCCGTTGAGCTGAAGAGAATCCAGGCAAATTCCCTCCATACAGAGAATGGTGTCGAAAGCGAGCCCGGTGGCATATTCTTCACTCGGCCTTCCTCGGTCCTCCTCGTCCTTCAGGACCGACGGCTAATTCAAAAGGCATAAGCCAAATACCGAATGCCTAATTCCTAACTCCGAGTAACGAGTTCTAGATTTCCAGTTCCCTCATTTTTAATATCTTTGTTGACGTCAGTCATAAAAGTGAAGGTAAACTCCAAGTTGGACGGGTTCTCGGAGATTATGTATTATCCGATTGGCCAGTACAACATTCATGCTTCGCTAAAACCACCCTGGATGACAACGGCAGGTAAACTAACACTCAAGTCATTGGTGGCATACGAGGAAGGCCTCAGCCTTGTTGCTATGACGTTGAAAATTCGCAGCCTTATTGTCCCACGATTATGAGAAATTACATGTTGGCCCTCCCCGGAGAGCGTTCGCTACCGTTGCACCGTGCCATGTAGCTGTAAGTTTATAACTACCTCGGTCGAAATCGAGGCGTATAACTAACCCGTCAACTCTTAAAGAGTGGCAGCTCACAAAGTGAAATATTAAGCATCTCACCAAAAGCTGTAACCATCCAATGCCCACAAGGTTATTCCAATCCTCGTTCTTGAGTGGTATGCCCGTGGTATCAAAACCCCGCCATATTCCTCAAACACCCAACGCCGCTCACAGGCAATTCTCAATAATGGCACCGAACAAACCCTGGGCTGATGGGCCATTCAAATTGATCCCAACTCCCCTCTTCACCCAGGGCCCCGATAAGCCAGCCGACTAATACGTGACCATAGCCAGCCAATGGGCCATAGCACACAACCCCATGGTCCACGTGCTCAACAGTAAACTCCCCCACCTTCAATCGCATATCCCCCCAACAGAAACCAGCATCTATCTCTAGAAGACTACAAGGATTTTATCAGCTGCAACTAGTGCTGGCGCTAAATGACAACTAGTTACTACTATAGCGCATCGTGTAGCATAGTGTCCGGGAACCTGTTTCCAGCCGCCCGCCTTTACTTTCATCGCCGTCCTCCCAATCTCGTACACTTGAGGTAGTTCATCACTCAGCCTTTCCGCCCTAGAGGGTTTCGATATAGGTGTAGGGTCCTCAAATATGTGCGTGTCCGGCGTGGAGATGGCGGTGCTACAAGATCGCCTTCCATTGCAATCTGACTGCTGTTCTAGACATGTTAAAGATTGGCGGGGTAAATTATTTTTGACAGGGAGTGAGAGCGGAATTACTCAGCAGAATAATAACTATGAAAGCCAAAGTAGGCTAGGTTTCGGATAATGAAATAGCCCACTCCCAGGGAGCTCACTGTACCCGAGGGACCTTGGAAATATTTCACAGGTCTCTGTCTTCAATCATTACATTGCTATACTCTAAATATATATATCAACCAACATAGCAAGACGAGCAAAATCAGCAAGAATGGACCTCTCTAAGAACTTCATGTACAATGCATCGCCAGCTCGTGTTATATTTGGCAAAGGCACCATACAAGAACTCCCCGCCGAAATCTCGCGACTATCCCTCAAAAGGCCTCTCCTCATCTCAACAGCTCAACAAGTCTCGCAGGCCGAGGTCCTGAAGGAAATTCTAAATGGCAACATCGCAGGAATATTCAAAGAGGCTACGATGCACACGCCTACGGACATCACAGAAAAAGCATTAGAATATGCGAAATCAGTTTCCGCTGACAGTATCGTCTCCATCGGTGGCGGCAGTACGATTGGCCTCGGAAAGGCACTAAGCATCCGGAGTGGACTACCTCACATCTGCATTCCAACCACATATGCAGGCTCAGAAATGACTCCAATCCTCGGCGAGACTGCTGACGGAGTCAAGAAGACAAGAAGTGACCCAAAGATTCTTCCCGGGACTGTAATTTATGACGTTGACCTCACAATGTCGCTCCCAGCTTCCATGTCGGCCACCAGCGGTATCAACGCTATTGCTCACGCGGTGGAGGCCTTGTATGCGCAAAACGGCAACCCGATTATAACCCTGCTTGCCCTCGAGGGTACAAAGGCGCTCGCCTGCTCGCTCCCCCAAATTATGCAGACACCAAACGATTTGGAAGCAAGAACAAAGGCCCTATATGGCGCCTGGCTCTGCGGTCTCTGTCTTGGCTCTGTTGGCATGAGTCTCCATCACAAGCTCTGCCATACTCTTGGCGGCTCATTCAATCTCCCACACGCGGAGACACACACAATAGTACTGCCGCATGCGTTGGCATACAACGCTCCAGAAATCCAAGGCGTCATGAGTCAGTTAGCTGATGTATTACCTGGTAGTGACGGAGATGCGATAAAGGGACTGAATGCCTTACTCGATACTCTACAGGTCAAGCGTGGATTGAAGGAATTTGGGATGAAAGAGCAGGATGTGGACAAGGCGGCCGATATTGCGGTCTCGAATCCATACTGGAACCCGAGAAAGGTTGAAAGGGACGGTATTAGGGAGCTGATACGCAGAGCGTGGGCTGGTGAGCCGGCCAAAGCCAATTTGTGATCGCTGCGGTAGCCAATCTTACTGTGATCTAAAGTGCTGGAGATGCGCGTATTCATGCAGCGACTCTATGGAGCATTTGATATTTTGCAAGTTTTTCAAAACATTTCAAAACGGTCCAATATTTTCTTTTCAGCTGCTACAACAATCCACAAGTACAATAAGTACAGTGGAGAACCGTTACATATCTTAGACCAGAATGAAGATGTAATAATCGTTTATAGGGCCAACACGGAAATTTCACCTTTCGTTTGAGACTATTTGCCGCTTCTACCCGTGCAGGCTGGCAGCGGTAGAGAAGTTCCCCACTCCAGGGCCTACTCGGGCCCTCCCCTCGGAAATGTTCAGGCCACAAGGGTACATATAAGAAGTAGCAGTTGCTATATGGGCCAGAGTAGAATAATAGAGAATATAGAGGGGATAATTGAACGAGCGAAAGAACGGGGAAGTGAGCAACGGAATTCACATCAGCCTATATAAATATTGCCTCTCAGCAGCATATCCCTCCGTTCTCAAGGTCAAGATCACATCCTCAGTAGGGCATCTCCATTATCCAACTCGACACTGCTAGTATCAACCTTAGCTTATGGGGAACATAGAGCGGGCTAATAACATTGATCCTTTTATGCCGCAATCGTCCACTTACAGACATATGCGGGGTGTCTGGATCAGATGCGAGCTAAATGTCGCTTATACCCCAGGTGTGGAGCATCAACCAACCTGAGACCCTAGATCGCGTGTCGACGTGGGTGTGTCTGGAGAGGAGCGGAACTTCCGCGGAAGACAGAAAAGCGGCTGCAACAGAAAGGAGAGGAAGGAGGGGGAAGGATGCGAGTCATTTTTGGATAGTACGACGCAATTCTGTATAGCTCCTGATCCTCATTCGCTTTGGACATGTACCCAGTTCCTCAGAGCTCGTCATATCTCGACATACCTTGCCCTCCTACCTATGTTTTTCATAATGCAATTTGGGTCATAGCGTAGTGCACCCTTGTTACCATGCCGCCCCACTGCTCTACCGTTCCACCGTACCACCGTCCCACCATCCCATGTAGGATATCCGGTATTTGCGGGGGAGCTGCATGGCGATGGAGGGGAAGGGAAAAAATCTTTCGATTACCCAACTCTGTCAGCGTCTAGTTCAGCTGATAATAATATAGTATATTGGCTATCCCTAACTGTCGTTGCGAAAGTTTAAATCGCATCATCTACCACGGTCTCTTGCCTGCTTAGAATTCCAGCTCAGATTACTAGACGCAACTGGTAGAAACTCGCGAAAATGGCCGCCGAGCAAGTTTTCACGGGAGCTATGAAGGACCTGACAGACGAGAATATCACTGAAAATGTGCACATTATTAACTCGCAATGCGACAACCGCCGGCTGAAGTTCCTGATGAACCGCTTGGTCATGCATCTCCACGACCTTGCACGCGAGACACGGCTCAGCACCAAGGAGTGGATGGCAGCGATCCATTTTCTGACGGAGGTCGGCCAAATTTGCTCAGATGTGCGACAGGTAAGCAAAAGCATATTAGATCCCCTTCGGTCCTTAATACAGCAATACTGACATACGATGTAGGAATTCGTGCTTCTCTCCGACATCCTCGGCCTGTCATTATTGGTTGATTCTGTCGATCACCCTTGCCCTCCAGGCGCGACTGATCCAACCGTGTTGGGCCCATTCCATACAGAGGATGCACGCGAGATTGGCCACGGCGAGGGCCTCAGCCATGATCCAGATGGAGAGCCATGTCTTTGCGTCTGTACCGTGAAGGACCTTGACGGTAAGCCTATCGAGGGTGCGAAAATCGACATTTGGGAGACAGATTCCAAGGGCTTCTATGACGTGCAATATGCGAACCGTGATGGGCCAGATGGACGCGCGATTCTGACGAGCGACGTGGAGGGCGTGTTCTGGTACAAGGCGATTGTACCGGTGCCGTATCCTATTCCGCATGATGGCCCAGTAGGCAAGCTGCTAGGAAGGTTGAAGAGACATCCGTATAGGCCAAGTCATATGCATTTTATGTTTGAAAAGGACGGGTTCGATCCCTTGGTCACGTAAGTCTATATCCCGGATGCTTTCTCTTCTCTGTATTTACTTAATTGGATAAAAATTGACCGCCACTAGCGCACTTTATCTTAAAGACGACCCCTATATGAACTCGGATGCTGTGTTTGGCGTCAAGGAGTCGTTGATTGTAGAACTTGAAGAGGTCACGGACGAGAATATGGCAAAGGAGTATGGTGTCAATATTGGCACAAAACTCATCAAGTATGACTTCGTGCTAGTCACAAATGAGATGGCCATCGAGCTAAGATTAGAGAAGGCCAAAGATGCCATGAAGGCACAAGGCATTGATGTCATGTTCATCGATGGCCTGCCCGTGCCTGCTTTAGATTAAGGGAAAGGAAAAGGAAGAGGGAAAGGGGATCTACAAAGCAATTGGCACAATTGCTTATGGGGTATTGCAATATTATATTTCGTATTTAGTAACTTCAAAATTGAATGAAAACGAAAACAAAAAGAAAAAATACCTCGGGATGACGGTTTCGGAACATTGTGTCGATGTGAGCTACTTACAAGTATACTCTAATGTATGTACCATATTCATGCAGTAAAAAAATATCTGCCACAAGCGTGGAGTAGAAGTACGCAAAGCTGAGCAGACAAGAAAGTGTTAGGTTAGTATACTGTTGGAGGAAAATCAAGAGGTTACTCCTAATTTACTTAAGCCAATTCAAGACCCTGAAGAGGCTGAACAAGAATCGGAGCTTCAGGAAGAGCCTATCTCTCAATTGATTTCAACAATAGGCTGACCACAGTCACAGGTAGGCGGAGATGAGGAGACTGGGTTTATTGGATTTAGTGGCTTAGCTATAGACGTGATTCGTAACTTATTTTCAGACACGAGCTTGATAACTTAGATCCTGGCTTATTTTGATGCTGTAAATACCTTTAATAAAGTCCTCAACAGTCAATTAAGAAGTGGAATATCAACTAAGATAGTGGTTGCGCGATAAATTATATTATCAATTTATCTTAAGTGGTGCATTGCACTTTGCTTTCGCAGACCACCCCTGAAGGTGGGCGCGAAGACGATTATGAAATACAAACATGAAACGCCACTTGAGTTGATCCAAATGCGACCTGCAACCTGATCTTTGATCGCGACAAATGCAGCAGACACAATACTTGTCTAGTTCATTGGACCGCATTCAGGCTGAACTTAGGTTTCTGGCCACATCGAGGGGATCCTATATTCATTGTTAGAATCTCATAACTCGATCAAGGGAGAGGTGAGCTTTAATGTACCGAACTTCAACCACAGCACTTCGCCCATTTGAGACAACTCTTACTGCTTCTTTCAGAGTGCCATCTAGCGCCTCCCCAGAAACAATCGTGGCCCCCCAAGCCTTTCCTCCTGCGGCTGCGATTCCTGGATAATCAGGAGATGGCTCAAAAGACAAGTTCAAATCTATGGCGCCACAATCAGCTTTGCCAACGCAGACCGAGCCAACATGGCCATGAGACGAGGAATCACCATCGAAAAAACGGACCTTTTCTGTTGGTCCTGGAAGCTCGGCCGGTATTGTGCACCAGCAGCGTTGAAACCTTGGGCGCATTCCACCCAGAATTGTTCAGAACAATAATCAAGCTCGGCAGGTCGTATCGGGATGCTATCCACGAGGCGCTTTCCATCTGGGAAAATAGAAATGTGCCATCGCCGACACTGTTGACGAAGTTAACACCAAGTACTGAATCAGGGCTGGGAGGATATGCATACATTCCACAGATGAACGACTCAGGTTTCGCGAGCTTCGCGCCAATTGCGGCGCCTCCCATCCAGCCAAGTCCGCCGGCGCCACTGCCACAAAGAGATCCTGGCTAATTCTCCTAGTAAACATGGGTTCATGGCACATGTATAGGAACTGATTTACCTTGGTAAGATTCAGATGATGAATGACTGAGAGTGCATTTGTGACAGCCTCTATCATAACTGTGGTGTCCTGTGGTAACAACGTCCGTAGCCGGGATATCAAATATGGCACCGTGATAGGACCACCTGGCAAATTGGTTTCAAGGCTACGCAAGGTCGCCCTCCAGGCATGGTACCGCTTTGATCGTGCTTCAAATGCAGCAGCATATTTTAACCGGTCCAGAAGTTGTTTGTCCAGATAGGAATTAATTTGCCTCAGGGCAAGCTCACAGCTGACTTTATACCTATAACCAGCAGGAAGATGGAAAACTACAGTCACAATCAGGCAAAGCCACTCAAGAACTTGAAGTAAGTAACCTACGAATCATCTGTTGTTTCAATGGATCTACGTCGAGATGGAAGATCGTGGCATCTGCGACTGTTAGCCACACCGCATATTGAATTAACAGACTGGTTGGTCCTCACCATCCGCTGGTCCTCCCTCCATCGGAATCCAGGGAACATCGCAGTCCATTATAAGAATAACGTCGGCCTCGCGGACAGCGTCATGGGTTTTGATAGTAACGCCGAGATACGCCTCATGGTCGCTGCTAATGCAGAGATCGGATCCAATAGTCTCAAGAACATTGATAGGTAGTTTGTCGCAAAGCTCGGCAAGCAATGGGGGCGCACGCTGATTACGACCTAAATATGTCGATACAATCAAGGGCTTCTTCGCACGCATTAGGGCATTGGCAATTAGTTCGACAGCTACCTTTTATCAGTTAATGTAGTGAAGGAGAGCCGAAATGCTTTCATACCAGATTCGGGAAGCGGTAAGGGGCACAAAGGGCCCCATGTTGAATACCGCTGTGGAGAGGGTTCCACAAACTATCTCAATCAGTGGATAGACCAAATGGCGATGGACCAAGAGAGATAGTTACCTGTTCCAATGCTTCTCGGGCGGCCATCAAATAGACGGGTCCTTTAGGGTCCGATGTTGCAAACTGCAGTGAACGATAGACCATCTGTTTAATGTTGTGACCGGTTTTGATTTCGGCTGTGTAGCGACAATACTGGCGTACAATTGCAGCTTGATCCGGAATGTCCTGAAGCCAGTGAATGAACCTATAAGCTGAGTTAGTTGATGCTCATACTGAATCTGCTTGGAATGATAATACTCTGTCCTCGATCCTAGCAACTCGCCGTCCTGAGTAAACGGGCTCATTCCGGCAAAACACAGCACCGGAACACGGCCGACAGAAGCGTTATGAATGGACTGACCCATCGCAAGAGTACCACAATCTACATGCACGATAACACATTGCTTCATTCAGATCAGTGATGTTACTCTAAGTTTGATTCAGCTATGCAAGGGGCCTAATGCACTCACCGGAACGCCCGTGACTTGAGCAAAGCCCAATGCAGCGGATAGTGCAACCATTTCCGATGGACAGGTGATAATTCTCGGAAAATCTTTTGCGTTTCCTTGAACAGGTTCAATCAGAGGACGGAAGACGGAGAATTTGCATCGCCATGTCACGAACCTTCTTTTGCCTCGACCATGGCCTCAATCATCGCGGGATGGTCGCTGCCTCTGTGTATAATGGTCAGCCTATGTAAACGGAGGGTGAATTCCGTTGGAAGGTCTGTACAAATTGACAAAGCAGTGGGTGACGCCGGCGTCCCCTTTCGGTAGACAATCAAAGTCAGTATTTAACCCATAATCTCCAGGTTGTTGTTAGTAGCAGGTGAGGCGGGCCAAACTAACAAAGAGCCTCAAAGAATGCAGACGCAGCGCTGATTTTCTTTCCCATGCTTTCAACTCTATCATGTTTTCCGTTGCGAGTTTCAACACCACTGGCCTTAATATTGGACGACGACATATCGCAGCTCTTAAAACGAAACTAGAAGCCGCTTGAACTGCGCTCTTGGGAAGTAAAATAAATAAAAAGGACGAGATAGCAGTAGCTTATCTTCTGTTCTGTGACCTCAGATGCAACATTCAAGTTTCTCTGCATGCATTCTTCAAGTGACACGATCTACATAAATTCACATGGAACTGAACATAGAAAACTTTAAAGCTTTCGCATTCACTGTTGTATTATGTAATGCTAAGCTAGGTAGTATCCACAGACCAGGTCCTTCATTACTCCCTCGGAAACGTCCGCGGAAACACTCCCAGTTAGGCTCCGACGAGGCGATTATGTAGCGTAGGTCATGGCTTAGCCGCCGACACAATGGAATGACCGATGTAGTTGGGGGGTGGCCGACCACCAACAACACATTATCGGATCCGAACGTTCGCTTTTTTCACAGTTGGTGGAAGTGGGTTCCAATCGTCGGAAGCGAGTTGCATCATCTCGTCAAAGTGGCAGTGAACCACCACCTTTTTTATAACAACTCACTTCAAACACATTAAATAGCAACTATTATACTTAGGTTTTTATTCCTGAAAGGCTTTTCTAAGGTTTGTAATTGTAGGAGTACTATGTAGCTAGCTAGCTAGTTAGAGTATGAATACCGGTTAATCGACATGCTAGTCTAGTTATTGAAGACAGAAAGATGGTCTACCTCGAGTGTGTTTTAATTTTAGCTTAATTTAACACTCTCTTTTAGCATATATTTCTTTCATACTAGTTTAGATCTCTGATTTCTAGCTGCTTTACAGAGCCAAATTGACTACTAATGCTTCTGCGATGGAAAATAGCAGAAGCAATCTAACAGGCTGATCTTTGTACGACCTAGATACTCCCGCAATTGAGTCACTCGGCTAGGCAACCTCAGATCAAAGGTTTACCCTTAATCATATTCCAGGTTCTCTTAGAGGATCAGCAGCCTCTGCCTCTCTCCAGGCATCATCTACCAACTGCTGCCGCTTCTCACTCCTAGGCTTAAGGTCGAACGAGAACGGCTTGGGCTGAGTATTAAAGCCACTAGTATAATCGTAAGAAGGCACCTTAATCTCTTTATCGTCACGGCCCCTTTGCTTTGAGAATTCGCAGGCCCAGACAATTCTGGCGGTGAGAATGTAGAGTGATCGTTCTGCAATATTCAACCCCGGACAAATACGACGACCAAACCCGAAGGACGAAAAGTTCTGAAGTGAGGGGAATTGGGATAATGGTGCCTTAAATGTTGGATATTCTGGCCGTAGCCAGCGATCTGGATTGAAGCGTTCCGGATCTGGATACAACGCCGGTTCACGATGGATCGCCCATTGATTGGCATGCACTATGGTGCCGGCCTTGAAGAAAATTCCATCGTAGATATCATCCTGGATTAGAAGATGGGGAACGCCTCCAGCCGTGACAGGACGCCAGCGCAGAACCTCTTTAATCGTCGCCCGGACAGACGGCAGCTGAGGGATGTCGCTAAATTCCGGCATACGATCTCCGCAAACGCGATCAACCTCTTCCCAAAGAGGCTTCTGCCATTCTGGATGCAGCACCATAGCGAGACAGAAGCTCATCATAGCCGCGGCAGTGGTGCCCGTGCCAGCTTCAAATAAAGTGCCTAACGCATATGCGCCTTCATTATCACTGAGTTGAAGCTTGGTCTGCTCTGTGAGGAAAGTTTGAGCAAAGCAAGGTTGACCTCGACCTTCCGATACCTTGATCCGTACATCGTTGAGAAGCTCATTAAAAAGGCCCAGCTCTATTATATGCAATCGTTTTGCTTCACGTTTAAACGGAGCCATGAATGTAGGGAGATACTTCAACACAGGGAAAGTGTCAACTAGGTACGCCCCGGGGGAGGCAATTCGTTCTAGGTTGTGGTTCACATCGATAATGCGTTGGAGTTGTTCCTCCCTACCAGTGATGATGGATTTGCCGTACCCAATGCGAAAAACGAGACCACCAGAGTATTGCTCAAATATCTCTTGATAAGCGGAAGGATTGTGTAAGAGACTGAAAAGGAGGCGCTTAGACTCGAGAGATTGAGCCGGCTCATATGACAAAGCTGAAGCAGGCATTGTTAATCGGTGCATCAGCTTTCGGACACGTCGCCATCGGTCTGGTCATTAGCCGCAAGAAGAATGAGGAGGGTGTATACTAGACTTACCATTGTATGGTAACAGTAGGGGCCGGAGATTGTCTGATAGTAGCTCGGTGGCCATGAAGGTTTGCTCTCTAGATGAATAATGATTGCCACGTTCTCTCAGGAGGTCATTTGCAATTTTCTCCGTGGAAATTACAACATGTTCTCTTGTCCCGAGCCGAAGACGGTAGAGAGGCCCATATTGGTCGGCCCAGGTCTTGAATTGTAGCCATGAATGTGTAGGAGGAATATCGAGTAGATTCCCAATTAAAGGATATCCTAGTTATAAACGGTGAAATGTCAGCTTAGAGAATCAAGTTAACAGTTTCAATCTAGATAGCAGACTCTATTCCGACAGAACTGGTTGATCGGAGTATTGCGTATGTATGGAAATGCACTCTGAGGGATCGCTCCATTTTTTGCGTACCTTTAGGTCCTGGTGGTGTCCGCGCTCCTGAACGCCTCGATCTGCGTCTAGGCTGCACAATCGACAGACACAGAGCAAAAAAGCCGACTAAGAAAAGCAATTTGTATATGACTGGATCTCGAATTCCATAACCGATTATTTGAGGAGAGTAAGACCCAGTCAGGGAATCACTGGGAGGATACATTTCTGCCTGGGGCTGTTATCCGACCACCTTATGTGATACAGACCAATCGAGACTACAACACCTGTGTTTTACGTCTCTAAGTATTGGAGGATTTTGCATTTAGCCCATCTCTACGTTTCGTAACTCTCCGTGACGAGGCCGAACCGGCTGGGCAAAGGCGGTACGCCCCGCGGAACCTGTCATTTCCCGTACCCTTGCTATCCGCGAAAAGCAATTAATCGTCGTAACCAAACTTTCGCCTCATTTAGGGTTGGAGAAAGCGACTTGCGCAATTTAATGTCCGCGACTACTGGGACGTGTAATCGTTATGACTAAACTTTCGCTCTGCTCAAGGCTAGAGGAAACGAGCGTGCCATTGGGACGCGGGTTGTGGCATTTATCGACATACTATGGAATTACTCTCACTCCTCCTACTCTCGCTCTCTAAAGCTCTAGCTCTAGGTTTAGGTCTTGATCCACTTCTACAATTAACTAGCAAGCTTTTAAGGCAGCATATAGTAAGTAAATTAAGGCCTTAATACAGGCTAATATTACATGCGTTATAAATAGGGATTGTTTTCTTCTATTTTACACTACGCATTACTAAGCTATGATAGTAAAGAACATCTAAAGAGCGTCTTAAGGTGCTAGAATCATTCCTTTTAACTCTAAAAGCGTGGGTTTCGCACTATGATTTTATATAGGAGATAGGGCAGGAAACGTAGGTAATAGAGAGCTAGAAGCTAGGGGTATAATTACACGCATAGCCCTATACCAACTATAGTAAGAGTCGTTTTAATATATGTACAAGTTAAATTATGATAGAAGTCTCTTAAGAAGAGGAATCTAAGTAGTACTAATTAGTTTTAGTTGCTATGGTAGAATTGTCGTATCGTTTTATGTTGTTAATCCATAAAAGTGTTCCGCTTGCCTATGTATTCTATTCTGCTCGAATGCAAACCACGTCATATATTGACAATAAAATACTTGACCTATCTATAATGAAACCTCTGTAACAAAATAAAGTTTCAACATATTACTTTGGTCATAAAACAAGCTTACTGCACTAGGATACTGTAGTACAGATTTTATCCGCGGAACTTCTCCGGAATTCGTATTTGTGGAGATGAATGCGGGGTCCCCGCATAATCTAGGAAGTCTTAGGTTTGTTCTAATTAAAGGGAATATTAAAGAACTGGGCGTTGAGTCGTCATAAGTAAAGGCTGAAAAGCACCGAACAACAATCAGCAAGCTTATTTCTTGATTTTCGATCGAAAGGTTCCAATACGGGTATTTCGAACTCTATTGAAACCATTGGAATATTCTCTCTACCCAGCCAATCTTCATGGTTACGGGATTGATATTGTGAGCATTGCAAGTTAGCTGCAACTCTGCACATGTCCCTTTTAATCCTTTCTGCATGCTTAACCAGATCCTCGCCCCCAAATCGCGATACCGAAATAGATGATGCATAGAGCGCTAATGTCTTATGAATATAGAAATTTCAGTCTTTCTATCCGACGGCATTCAAGAGTATTTACTGTCGCTTGTGTCGACTATGGCGGAATCCACTGATCGCGAGCCCAACAGAGGTCTTGAAGATACAGATCCAGGCATTCGTGTACATGCAAGGACCTGGATCATTGTTGGGGTATGTGTTTGATCAGTCCATATCACCATTTGGGATGCTAAATCAACTGACAGGCTATAAACTTCGCATACCTTGGACAAATCATGGTGAACATTGGATCTGGATTCTTCGCACAGTCTTTGGGACAGCTGTTTGGAGGGTCAGATCGGACTGTATGGTTCAGTACCTCTATCAACATCCTAACAACAGCCCTATGTCCTCCAGTCAGCCAGGCTGCAGACTACTGGGGCAGAAAATGGTTCCTCGTCGGATCCTCAGCATGCGGCCTTGCTGGCTCGATGATAATTTCTCGAGCCCAGTCAATGGATACTGCTATATGCGGCTTCATCGTTATAGGCATCTGCTCTGGCACACAGTCCCTTTCGTTTGCTGTCGTCTCAGAAGTTTTGCCTCGAAGATACCGACCATTTGCGCAGACTAGCTTGAACCTGACCTCCGGCCTAGCTGCAATAATTGTTATCTGCATGGGGGGCTCATTGGTACAGGTCGATAAGGACAACTACAGAACCTTCTTCTATCTTGTAGCAGCTATTTTTGGTGCTGCCACGGTCGCCCTCATCATATGCTACAACCCGCCGCCGCGAGAACTGCAAACATCTCTGAGCACCAGTGAGAAGCTTCGAAGGTTGGACTGGGTAGGTTACCTCCTCTTAACACCCGGCCTAGTACTATTCTGCATTGCATTGGCATGGAGCCAGAATCCCTACCCTTGGAACGGGCCGCACATTCTTGCGCCATTCATTTTCGGTGTCATTTTACTGGCTGCGTTCTGCATATACGAGTGGCATTTCAAGAAAGACGGAATGGTTCACCATGACCTTTTCAAAAGTAGGAACTTTCCAATCGCCTTAATCACCATCTTCGACGAAGGACTAGTATTCTTTGCTATCAACACTTACTACGCCTTCGAAGTTAGTGTTTTCAGGAACACCAGTCTTTTAGACTCCGGTCTACACTTCATGATTATGTTCCTCACCACCTCAGTGAGTGCGATTATCATTGCTCAAATCTCGAAGCGCTATAAACTGGTCCGGTGGCCCCTCTTCGGCGGATTCTTAAGCCTCTTACTTTTCTTTGCCATCATGGCAACTGTGACACCGCGTAGCAATCCCAACGGATTCTGGGCATATGGGATTATCAGTGGAGTAGGTTTAGGGTTCCTCCTGCCTCTGATCGTGGTGGCCGGCCAGCTGAGCACAACTGCTGAGCTAATTTCAATCGGCACTGGCCTCATAATGTCTATTAGAGCTCTGGGTGCCACTGTCGGTCTGGCAATTAACAATGCAATCTTCAACAGCGCGCTGTCAAAGAACATCCCCACCAATATAGCTAAAGCAACACTGCCACTTGGCCTTCCACCAACCTCTCTGGCTGCTCTTATTCCTGCACTTCTTGCCCACGATCAGGATGCATTGATGAAGATTCCAGGGATTACGCCGGATATTCTCTCAGCTGCTGGCGCTGGACTGGTGGATGCATATCACATTGCCTTCCGGAATGTATGGATTGCAGCAGCTTGCTTCGTGGTCCCGGGAATCATAGGTAAGACATATGCATATCTCGACCCACATGAACATTGCTGACATGACAGCTGCATGGTTCTCCTTCGATCCAAAGAATGAGTTTAATGACTACATTGACGCTCCAGCCGAACTTGTCTTAGCGGTAGAACAGGTCGGTGCTGATGCTGAGATGGTCGACGTCCGAGTCGAAAAATCGATCGACGGCACGGTGCACCATGAAGTTATTTCAAATGCTTAAAAATGCTCCTGGATTTCATGAACTATCAAAAACCAATCTTCATCATGTTCAAGATCGAGTCTTTGATGCTTCGCGTTGTTTACTTGTTCACGTACTCGCCTCAGGAGGAAGGTTTGAATGTGATGGAGATGGTGGTAGCATAGCGCATTGAGAACAAACCCTTCTGGTGTTTCATAGCCTATTAGCTCCGAATTGATATTTTTAACCCCGGATCTTTTTTTTTACATTCAAGCATAAGACGGTGTACACTCAATCTAACGTTTAATAATTTAGTTGTGTTGAACATTTCGAGAATTCACAATAAGATCGCACAGGAAGCGTATAAATGAATGTAGATTGACAGGTAACAGGGTAGATCCCGTTCAATATACGGCCATCAATTTAATAAGTTCTACAGAGACTGAGCCCAAAAGTTCTGTTCTGCACCCACAGGTGCTACATATAATGAATCCACATCCACTTTAGAAAAAATTCTGGAAAGTAAACCTCTGAGATATCCACATCCTGAAAGGACCGCGATGCCTCCAGCCCTACCCCCGCACACCCTGTTCCTGGAGTCAAACTACAAATACAACTACACAGGATTTAGCTGCCCCAACTCAGACACCTACTGAATGGCAATGCGATACTCTAACTAATATTAACTAGTTCTACAGTTCATTTGTGATTGAAATAAAAAGGGCGACGACTGGTACCTTAATTCCCTACATCTTAAGCATCTCTAATCCCAACCCTCAAACATAAAATAGCTGAGCGATGGAATAGCGGCTCAACTCTACTTCGAAGCTCCCAGTGGCAACATAACTCTCCTACCCTATAAGAAAACAAATACAACACCAGTGCTTCTTCTGCACACGGGTGGCCACTCAGTACGTGCTGAGGAGCCTATATAATTACTCCTATTATCTATAGGTGTCCTATATTCCTTGGGGGCCTTTCAAGAAACTATATCTCTAATTTCAAAGTGCTGGATATTATGCTTTCTAGAGTACTTCTGTACCATTCGGACTCTTGTTTTTACAGTTGATCCCTGTGCTCTTTGAACCACGGGATAACCTAATTGAACGACTGTGGTAGTAGACCCAGGCTCAAGCGCACAAGTAGCTTTGTCATTATATTGGATTTTGGTAGAGTGCATGGCTAGGTATGGGCCTTTGCTAAATTGTGGTGTCCTTTCCTTCGTTTAGCTAGCTAGATGGTGTTAAAGTAGTAGAATATGGAACGAGAAGTGCTTATCGAAAGGTGGAGAATGAGACTTAGACGACACTGCTAAGACTTGCGACAAACACGACTGGAGATATATAAACAGCTGCTACAAGAAGAATCGCAGCAGTAAATACGGCTTTGCTGAGCTGTGCTTTATATGCAACGAATAGATCTTTTCAGGGCAAGAGTGGAGGCAAATGTACATTCTTAGGTTCTATGGAAGCTTATTCAGCTGCGAATACTGGGTGGTAGGCGTGACATCTTTGATAGGACCCGTCAACAGCGGTAAAGGCCTGTAAGGATGTGGATTTTGGACCCAATTCCCATGGACTTGATTGCGCAGCACGAAAGGCAATTGCGCAATGGCGACTGGCTTTGAGAAATCGTTGGTATCGAGGATGATTAAGTCTCCTTTGTGCGATGACTCTCGCTCGGTATAGAAGATGAGCCAGCCATCACCTTCTTCACAATCAGGGCCCCGAGGGATGTATGCCGGCTCCGCCACTTGGCCATCTCTGGCAGCGTAAAAGGTAGATTTCTCGCCCGTCTCGGTGTTTAACTTGACCACCGCATTAAATACGGGTCTGGGAGTACCTGGGTTTGTCATTTGGCCGAGATAGACGATCTTGGTCTTGCGGCCGGTCATTCGCTCATCGAAGATCGGAAAGTCAAAGATTCCGCTGAACAACGTCTCAGGCGGCGGGAGTTCAGTTCCATCCGGCTTAGAGAGATCGATGGTCCAGCGTTTCCAATCACCGGTGGGCTTGTTTTTAGGGCCCTCGTAGTCTGCCGGGTTGAAGAACGGAAATACGTTGAAGCTGACGAAATGGCTTTCAAGCTTCAAGATGCCACCCTCCTCTTCCCATGCATTGCCGGTGTGGATAATCAGACCGTGGTCGACGGTATACTTACGAAACTCGTTGGGTTTCCAGTCTGAGTGATTCGAGGTATTGCTCTTGCGCGGACTGACGAGGAATTCTGCGGGCTGATCAGGGATGAACCTCCAATAATCGCCACCGACTTTCATCACCTCGTCGGAGTTGACAGCGAATGGCATGTTGGACAGGATGATCCAATTATCCGTGATCCACCCATCGTGTGGCCAGCCGGGCTTATCCTGCTGGAACCAGTGTTCGTTGTGGATGCGTCCTTGGGGATCGATTGAGTAGGTGCAAATGTCTCGAGTGCCGAGGCCCTTGGCAGAGTAGCTCCAGGTGACCAACTCATTCGTGTGAGGATCGACTTTGGGGTGGGCTGCAAATGTCTTTGCAGCCACCTGGCCACGGTATGGATCTGGGCCTCTTGTCTCGAGAGTGTCCGGATCCAGAGCGTAAGGTAACCCCCTCTCTGCCAACGCAAGGATATCGCCGCCCCAATATATGATATTGGTATTGGCCGTGGTGTCATTAGCCAGCTGCACGCATGGGTGAATATCGTAAGGATTACGGTACCGACCAAAGAGGCGTCGACCGGCCTTGCGCTCCAGCAGCCATTTCTCAGTCTGGATGTATTTGATCTTCATACTGATCTTCCCGTCTTGAATACGGAAGGCGCAGACATTCCCATCTCCGTCGACAAAGGGTGTTCCCGGCTTTGGGCAGAAGTGAGGGTCTATGAGGATACGATACCAGGTTCCGCTGATCTCTTTGGGGATATCACCAAAGACGACCATCTCGTCCAGCTCACATTCGAATCGACCTTGAGGGGCAGTGTCGGAAGGGTGGTAGTAATGTTCCCAGGGCGAACTTAGCCCAAACCGGCGCTCATACTGGCTTTCGACCGGTACTTCCGGTGCAGCCTGCACGGCTTCGTTTCCTAGTGTCGCCATTGCGATTCAGGCTGGTGTGTGTGCAGTTCGAGATTGGAAAAGATTCTAGGGGACGCCATATATGCACGGACTGAACGTCCATGATATAGGGAGCGGAGCGAAGCACCGTATACGCTCATTGCTTCTGCAATCGGTTCCCGGTCAGCAGGCTGCCCCGATCATAGACCCGCGGAATGCGTGACCTTGCTCGAGGCTAAACGTTCCGCGGAATAGCTCTTTCCCCAACCTTCGCGCTCCAGACGCCGGCGCATTGCGGAGATTTGGAAAGCGGAGGTTATGCGTTTTGGGCCGTTGTAAAACCATCAACCATGTACATGTTTCGATCCCCGTCGCTTCCGTAAAAAGAACAACGCATCATGCTTTTACCTGGCGCCTGTCTAAAGGGGACTTAAGCGCTGCAGGAGGTGACCTCTACTGTCAATGGTCAATGGTGTTTTCAAAGGTGCTAGGGTTACAAAGTATGTCACTGCAATCTTTAGGATGATTTGCGGAATGTGCAAATGCCAAAGTTTGACACACTATTCACCTCTCATACAACGCGCGCTGCTTAGAAATGCCCTGCAGAACCAAGGACGTTGTGACTTCAATAAGGGCGGTCATCACATCGACACTCATTCCATTGGAAAACCCCCCCTACTCATTCCATTGCAAAAACCCCCTTACTTATTCCATTGCAAAAACAACCCTTACTCATTCCATTGCAAAAAAAACCCTTACACGCCACCATGTCGTAGCCGCGTGATGGTGACTTGGATCCTTGGCTTCACAAACCAGCCACTGTGGGTCATCCAATGTGATCCAGGTACGATGCTGAAGTCATAGATCTGCAGCAAAGTAGGCAACATCTTGGACACCTCGAGCAGCGAGATATTCTTGCCGATGCAAGTCCTGGCGCCTGCACCAAACTATGACCGTGTTAGGAAGCCAGTTACGACCAACGTTGAGGTAGTCAGACTTACGCTGAGGAAATGCTGCTCCATAGACGCGACTTGCTCTTTCGCACCCAACCAGCGTTCCGGATTGAAGGTGGCCACATCTGCTCCCCAGATGCTCTCGTCGTTATGGATGACCCAAGCATTTACCCCCACTACGGTCTAGAAAGCAACGTATGTCAGCTTTGACATGGCAAATCCAAAGGGTTTCGTACTTACACCTTGAGAAAAGTACGTTCCCGCAAGTGTCGCACCGCCTTTAGGGACCACTCTAGCAAATATCGTTCCCACAGCTGGGTGTACCCGCAAGGCTTCCTTAATGACCGCCTGCAGATACGGTAGGTTATGGCCTTCCTGGAATGTGACAGGGTGTGAAAGTTTCCCGTCTCGCGCAGCCGTATTTAGTTCATCGCGGAGCTTTTTCATGCATTCTGGCTTCTGGACGAGGTGATAGATGATAGTGGAAAGAGCGATTCCCGTAGTATCCGAACCAGCTCCGATGTTCATACCGATCACGTTATTCATATCCATCTTGTCAATCTTCCCGCCTTGTAAGAGAACAACGCATTTTGCCAGGAAATCCTCTCGATCAGGCAACTTTTCACTCCCTATACGGGCCCCAATCTCTCTTTGGATTACTCGTTGTACGACTTTGTTATGGTCATTGAGCGAGAGAGCCTTGGAGAATCGCAGGTACCAGGCATGGAGTTCGGGCACCAGGCCGACCTTAGCTCCGTACTTGACATTGCCCGTGTCTATCGCCTCTAGTAGGCCGTCTTTATCGTTTCCAGCCTCGATCAGTCCAAATGATCTTCCGATAGTGATCTCGCCGATGACATCAAAAGCGTAGTACTGCATCCAGGTGAAAAGATCAAACGGCAGCCCGCTCTGCGCAAAGCCATCCATGCGCGTCACGAACTCCGCGTTGACCTTATCTACGAAGGGCTCATACGATACGAGACTACTCATAGAGTACATGTTTGACACCTTCTTGCGGCCGGCTGCATGCTTTGCGTTGTCCATCTCAGAAAAGAGGTCTTTATGATCCAACATGGGTGGACCGAATGGCCAGTAGAAGTCGGATTTGCTAAACTTGGAGCCAGCGCCGTAAATGGTGCGGATCACAGTAGGGTCACTGATGCTGTATCGATTTGGAGCGATACGGACGATGGGGCCTGCAGGTCGTTAGGCGGCGAAGGTCAATCAAGGACTGTGATGGATCGCATCTTACCATATCGCTTGTGAAGAGCTAGATTGGTATGCTCAAAGTCGCCTTTCCAGGTCTTGGCCAGCTCCCACAAACGCGTGAAGCGGGCGAGCATAGGGCCAGGGACATGACCCAGTGGACCCGAAAATGTTCTGTAGAAGCGATATAAGATGGAACAAAGGCTCAGTACAGTGATGACCAATGCCACTTGAGGCAAATTGTCAAGGAAAAGCATTTCGTTGGAATAGATGGACAAGATCGCATGCACAGAGGTCGCCCATGTCGGAACAGGACGATGTGTTGCATCGTATATATCGGATCTTACTCCCCGCACAGCTGCAAGCTCGATCGCCACGGGGCTGCTACTGATCGCGGGGTTGCATATTGAACAATGTTCAAGTGGAGGGCCTTGGGCCAAATTCCGAGGCTCCGCGGAATGAAATTGTTACTACGGAGTATGTACACCTAAATATTTAGGTACAGCAAGTAACGTCCTCCACAAGCGAGTGTCGCGTACAAGTGAAGTCGCACGCGACGCATGACGCGCTCCTCATGTCTACTACAGGATGCCTCAACAAGTTGATATTCTATCAACTAATCTTGAAGGTATAACATGTATTGCTATCGAAGTTATTAGATTGCGCTAATTTAAAAGCATTGGGGCAGCTGTAAAAGGTCTCAAATGTCAGCCCTAAGCAACTTAACAGGCGTCTAAAGGGAATACGCCAACGATGCAACATTACACTAAAACCTCAAAGGCTCACTTGCTTAGAAGAATCAGTTATTAGAATACATTACTAGAATACCCTACTATAATACCCTAGAACTAGTAGTTATTACTAATGTACGACTGCTTCTAGTAAATACAAAACATAAGTGACTATAGTTAGTAAGCTAAAGAAATCAATGATATGTTATAGAAAGCAAATATGAATTTCTAGACTGTTACCAGTGCTACTCTAAACTATTGCTCTGGCAGGGGGATAACAGGCACAATGATCGCCGAGTCATACTTCCCACCGAAATAGATTGTATGCTGGCCCTCGTTCAAATTGTCAAGCTTCTTCTCGATGTGGCTTGGGAAATCTGAGCTAGTATCAATGAAGCCCTGTACACGGAATAGCAAACCCTCCCCAGCTTCAAAGTGGATACCCATGGGCCAAAGCGAGATTTCGAGCTTAACAATCTCACCTGGGGGCACCTTCTCCTCTTTGTCGTGTGGGTGGTATGGAAGCATGGGCGTGCTTCGCTCTGGAAGCTGGGCGCGATGCGAAGCCCGTAGGATACCGGTCGGTCCAGTATACTGTGCCATGGAGGGTTAGCGCGCCGTCTCAATGCTTTGTCGCAGAATGTCTAGCTACATCAGAGTACTCACCTTGACCGTCTGAGCCATTGGAACATCGTGTTGGGTGTTGACCCCTTCAGGAAGATCTTCCCACGGAACATTGACATGTTCCAATACTTCTCCACTCTTGCTTAGCTTGCGAACGGACACAAAAACATCCATGTCATCCTTGTCTTTACAAGACATCCAAAGTTCCGCTTTCGAGTGACCGACAAGGGTAGTCGCTGTGTCGAAGGTCAGCACAAATTCCGAGGGCTGTGCTTGGTAGCTGTCCGCATAATGGGCTACAGAGTCCTCCTTGGCCTGCGGTGAAGTGGCCAACCTCCCAAATTCCTGAAGGTAGAGTTTGCGATACTTGGTCGACGGAACTGGGTAGTCGGCAAAGGGTATATCCCATTTAGGACCCTACAGTAACGTGTTAGATGATTGTCCACACGCTGCTGTTACATCAACCTACAGGCTCAAAACGATTTCCATATGTCAAAATGGAGACCCTGGCTCTAGGAGTTTCCTCCCATCCATTGTCGACGCCCTTTAGATACCGATCGTAGAATCGTTGCAGGTCGTCAATATACCTTGGCGTGTAAAGATCGAACCACTCTTGAGTTGGGTGAAAGCGGATCCACTTGTCTTTTGAGGCCGCTTTGTTCCAGCCTCTTACAGTACCAGAACCATGGTTCCCCGAGGAATAGCTTGCCAGCGCATATATAGGTAGCGTAAGCTCACTAGTATCGTAAACCTTGTCCTCCCAGTATCCGTTGAAAAGGGGCCATTTGGCGAGCGCCCCACCAATGTCCTCGCGTCGATTTCGGCCGCGAATCGTTTTGCCGAAGATGAATGATGCGAAGTTGACCTTGGGAACGCCGCCACGACAGATCAAGTCACGGTACTTGTCCGTGAACGCTTCCCAAGGTGCTATGCACTTGAGCGAAGGTGGCTTCGTTATAGCCGTCGCCCACTGCTCGGTTGCCAGCCAGGAATTACCACACATGCTGACAGCACCGTTGCACCATGGTTGCGCTGCGATGAATTCGACTGTGTCGTAGCCATCAAAACCTGATCACCGTCAGCAATCGCCGTGCTAAGCCCTTCCTAGGGGGTCAGCAACCTACCCATTTGGCTTCCCTCGATGTAGAGATCGCCTTCACTGTCCCAGGTACCGCGGATGTCTACGTTGACAATTGCGTAGCCTCGTGGGCACCACTCGACGGGGTCGGGTCTACGTTGTCTAGTAAGTACATCATGACTAATTTCTCGAGCAAGACACTATTTACCCTTCAAATTTCTCCAGGCCGGAGGTGGCGCTTTCTGGTAATCCGAGCCGGAAAGGAATATTGTCGAAGATACGGAATCCTTGCGGGAACATCATGGTCAGGTCGATTCAAGCCCGCATATCAGCATCAGTCACATACCGTGTCCATTTTTGCCATATGGGCTCACTGCCAATATCGCGGGAACCTTTGTATCTGTGACGGGCCTGAAAATATCACAGTAGATCTTGGACACTATGTCAACAACCCATCCTACAGATCAGTTGGGGGACGAACCTTGACTCCGTCTCTGAGCGGAATTTCGACCACCTCGTCAAAGATCATTTCCTCGTGAAGAGCACGCCTGCCTTCCGCAAATGTCCAGCCGAGCGGAAGTGTCCTAGTCTTCTGAGTCTGCTGCTTGTACGGGTACATGTTTGTCTCATCTTCAGGTTGGACGGTGGGTATCCACGGAATCGCGAAACCTCCCAACTCAAGATTTGGTGCAGTCATAATTTAGCTGTCTAGGAATGTCGCTAGTCGTCTTTTCCAGAGGGAAATCGCAGGTCTGAGAAGACTTTGGTCGCATCTTATCATACTATCTGAGCAGAGCAAAGAACAGTCGGAGAGTGTCCACGCCGACGTCGGCCAGTCATCCCAGATTCCGCGGAGCTCAAAGGAGGTTCCGACGGATTTGGAGCCTGACTGCAGCTGTGCTAGACCCTGCTTAGTATTTGTGTTTTGGCAAACTAGTCCGGCCAGCAGAGGATGGCGGGTGAACGAGGGTCCAATGTGCCGGAGGTGAGACTTTGGCGGTGTACACTATTACAGCCATTTGCGCATCCTGCGGGTTGTTGACCAAACAAAGAATCGCCCGCGCAAGGGCCCCAAGATGTCCGCCGCTCGTTAGGTCTCAAACCCTTGAATAACTTAGACCTCCCATAGGCTGCACAGAAGTGATTAAAAGGGTTACTCTACTCTGTAGTATCGTGCTATGTGATGCCAACGTTGGTGCCTGCAGTAGCGTCTTCTCGGACGGTTCCGCGGAACTGTCTAGGCTTCTCCGCAAACCTCACACAAGCGAAAGGTAGGGTAGCTCGTAACGTAGGCCTAGCTCTCTGACGGGACCAGCCTCACCCACCCGCATTTCCCCTGCCTGATGCTGATGTTCAAGCAAGCGGAATATCTACATAACGTTCTACTTGAAGTCGCCATCACAGGGAGCAAGCTTTTCTCAACTACAGCGACGCCGAACTTCTATGTATCATTGACATTGCTACCTGTATTAATAAACCCCTGAAGGCATCTCCCTCATGGATTCTATGTTGCCACTGGGAGCTTCGTAGTGGAGTCGAACCACCATTCCATCGCTCTCCTTTGCGAGTGTGTTTCGGGGTTGGGGTTCCCCAAAGTATGGTAGAGGGACCCGTCCTCGACCTTTTTATTTCAGTCATAAGTCCTTTGGCTCAAAATCGCTGAAAACTAATTTTTGGAGTCGATGCTGATGAATGGAAGCCTGAGAAATGGATCCATATTGAGGGCAGTAGCGAAGAACAGATCAAGCTTATGGATAAAAATCTTGCGACGGTAATCATACCACGGAATATGTGGCAAGGTGAATGTAAACAGACTCAAGAAAAGGAGGCATAATTAAAAAATGTTAGAATAGGCATGTATCCATGGGGGAAACTTAAGTTGCGGAGTAGCAACATCTTATTCAAAGTTGGGCAGATGAATGATGGCCAATAACAACATGGAGCATAGCTTGCAGAGCGAAGGAACTAGGAAAATCATCTGATTGCGGTTATTGCATGACAGTTCTTCAAATAATACACCATTGGGTCTCTAGTGGCATTCTTTTGCATTTCAGGACTTTAACCGTGCTCGCAGAGAGGATCAACATTTGTAGAAATAAGCTCAGTTCCGAAGGCAAGGCCATGTCCAAATACGACACTAGCTTTCACTTGTCATTCCGCGGAATGCTTCTGGGTAAGAACTGTCGCCATCTAAATTCGACCAAAGTCGCATTACAATAACGAATTTAAAGTGGTTTGCAAACCATTTCACTTTATTGACTATATTGAATGCCAATCTTCATTTTCGGATTCTTCGACACACAGCGAGATAAAAGGCAATTTTCATCGAGTCGCAGCAAGTATGGCGAGTCACGAATACATTTTCAAAGAAGTTGGGGACGTCCGAATTGCCGCAGATGTCCACTATGTCAAGGACAATACAGGTGCTAAGCATCCAATAGGTTCGTGAAATTCTCTTCGGGGTCTTTTAAAAGGGCCCTAAACTCCTATGTCTCGTCGCTACAGTGCCTAATTTCCATTCTTTCACTGAACAGCGCTGTACTTTCATGGTGGAAACTTTACCGTCGGTTCTAAAGAACTGCTATCCAAAAATTACATCGAGAGGCTTCTGGAACTCGGATTCGTCGTTATATCCGCCAACTATCGACTCTGCCCTACCACAACCGTATATGATGGTCCAGTCTCAGATACGCTGGACGCCTATAGATGGGCCCAGAACACCTTGCCAGGCCTGCTGAAGAGGGACTCTGGTATTGATGTTGATGGCACAGAGATTGTGGTACTGGGGCATTCGTGCGGGGGAACCCTGGCACTTCTTACGGTAAGTGGTACAAAAACACTCGCTTGCACAAGAGGCCGACGTTTCCATATATGTCCTAGCAAACCCTCGCTGACGAATGTGACAACGACAGGCCGGTCTCCCCAACCCGCCGCTCGCGATTTTGGATTTGTATGGCATGAAGTACTTGCAAGATCCATTTTACAGTACCCCCTCGGTTGCAATGTCCAAGATTCCAGAATTCGACAAGGATTTCATCAACCAGATATACAAGGACATCCCACCACCAACTAGTGGCCCACCTCCCATGGGCCCCCAAGGACCCGACTTCAGCAATTATAGGATCGCTTGGATGTTCAACGCCATCAAGGAGGGCAAGCACATGCAGACTGTTATCGCTGATGGCAACTCCGATCGCGTAGACCCAGCGACTCTGTTTTCCAAAAGGAAATTTCCACCAACCTACTTCGTTCACGGAACTGCAGACACCCTGGTCCACCCCAAGTTTTCTCAGCACGCGTATGATGAGTTGAAGGCTAAAGGAATGGAGACAGAGTTGGTACTCGTCGAGGGGGCTGGCCACGGTTTCGACGCGAAGGCCAAACCTGGAGACGATTTTTTTACAATTGTCAACAAAGGATTCGAGTTCCTTAAGGCTCACATTGGTACGTAAGTATGACTGGGACAACATTGGATATGTATGCTCTTCTACTTGATTTTTGCAGGGAGTAGCGGATTTAGGGCGTCTAGCTTAGAACCCTTCAACAAATTGCCATTGTATTAGGCACAAATAAGTGCGCTTAAAGGAATTAATGCTCAACCAATATGTAGTCAGAGCATAGGTGAATGTCGCAAATTATTTAGTTCTGCCATGCTATTATAGTACATACGAAGTTCGCAAGGTATTGAGAACCCTAAGCTAAATATAAAGATAGAAGAAAGTGCAACAAGTTAGATGGGGGTCAAATATCCACTTCCCAGCATACTGCGGAACAGGAGATCTGGTTCCAGTTGCGTGATGGATCAACTATAGCTCTAGGTGAGGGGAGGCAGGGCTGACTCGTCATAGATACAGTCAATGTAGCTGTTCATGTTCGACGAATCCAAGATCCTCGAGTTGACATCTCCAAATACTGCAAGAAGGTCGTGATCGGTGCTCTCAAACGTTCCAAAAAAGTCTTCCTCTACGAACTGTTGCCGGATAACGTCAAGACCGGTAGAAGGCCCTTCCGAGCTGGTCATCATTACTGGTGATTGTTCTGGTGTAGGCATTTGAATGCTGTTCCCCATCGTCCGCAAGTCATCCAACGTACACCAGATATTTGAGTTCAGCCTATTCAGTCGAAATTCGGATTGACTCAGAGTATTGAGAGCTGCGTGAAAATCGCTGCAACACATGGGCCCGTACTCACTCGGATCGTATGATGCTGCTAGAAACATGCAGGATATAGATGACATTAGAAGCTTGTCGAGCGTTGGCCGCAATAAACGGTTTACCCCACCATGTGTGATTGCCTTCACATGTAGATGCACCGTTGATTTCGCCAGGGAGATTAGTGTACGTGCCGACCGCGGACGGTATGCCAGAGCATGAGAAGAGCTTAGAGATCGTATATGGGTGAGCATTCTAATGTGGCTCGTACGAAGCTGGAAGAACGTTTCCAAAGCGACCTGCTTAGAATGCAGAGGAACAACAGTCGAGTCTGGAGGGAAGAATCCGTTTTGGGGAATGCTTTCAACTAGTTTCTGGACCCGGAAATCAAGATATTCCGCCCGGTCGTCGGTTTCCTTATTTTCTGGCGCAGATGAGTTGACAAGTTCAACAATCTCGGAATGTATACGATTTAACCCTATCATCGCTGACAAGTAAGGGTGGCGGGAATTCTGTGGCCGTAATTAGCACGGGAACACCCTTTGATTGGCGTTGATCGTGGAAATAGGGTTGAGGCTCTGACTTCGCTGCAAAATAAACCAGTGCTAGAGTACATACCAGGTCGAAAACACTCTCATCAATGTCTTTGTCATGCAGCGTCCATGGAAGATTCGCGAAAAAACTACACCTCTTGTCGAGATCATATACACAACAAAACAAGGTCTTTTGAAAGATTGCTTTATCCGAACCAACGTTCCGATTTTCAAAAAAGCTATCCTTGTGCATTCCTAATTCAAGGCATGATTTAGCGGCAAAACCAGCAAATCGCCATGCCTTAGCTGCCTTGTCCTTCAGTATGAAGTAGATTGCCTGTAAAATAGCATCTTAATATTCCACCTCGGTTCAAGGGCTCCCAAAAAAACTTACCAGTAAGGAGGCCATGATGATGTCCTCAAGTTGCGCGGTCTCTTCTTTCATGTTTATATCAGTGCTCCAAATGAGATTAGACTCAATATCAGAACTTAATGACGATTCATTGTCTTCTGTCAACATCGCGATGGCGAGTACCACCTTCATGATCTCGACATCAATTAGATCTATTTCCAGATCCTCAGCTTCTTCGTTCGAAGAATCCGATGAGATCCTAAAAATCGCATCAATCTTCTCATTGGCAAAGTCTAGGTCGATACACGGATATGTGGTGTAGATTTCGAGGTTGAATATCGCAACAAGGTGCAAAACGGCCTCATAGCCGACATCGAGTACAGGGCGAGCGGCCCGGAGCAAGGCGGCAGTGATATCCGGGGACTGGGCGGTGTCCTTCGATACCTGCCGACTCGCATTGTTCTGACCAGGAGTCGAAAGCACCCCTCTCTGCTCCAAAACTGACCGAGCGAGATTCAGTGAGTGTACGAAGTTCGCGGGAGATGTTGTATCTCTGAACTCGGCATCCTCGCTCTGCAATCGCCGTCGCGCCAGTGATGGATAGGGTAGAGAGGCAATGCCAAAACAAGTAGTTGATGATTGAATTTCATCGCAGGTTCTTTTCATCCTGGACAAAAGCTGGCCGAGGTCCTGTGGGATGGCATTTGTTGACAGCCTCTCTTTTCGGTCTCTTCGTATTGCTGCATTCCTATCACTTGTTGTCAGGATTCATCCCACCTCACAAGGTCAAAGGTTGTACTCGGAGTGCGGCTGAGGAACGTAGTCATTGTATGTGCATTCCACATCGAGTTCAGAGCATCGACTGCACGGCAGGTTGCCACTGCATTTGACCTTTCTAGATTTGCAAGATTCACTGCGCACAGATATTAGCAGGTCTCCCCGTGCCCTGGAAGATTCAAGCTGGAGGACAAACCACGCTATGCGCGTATACCTCTCTCGTTTCCTAGGACGCCGCACCTCGTCCCTGTCGGCATTGTGTGCCGCAGGTCGCTTTTTACGGCGAAGAGTTGATAGATCGAGCATAATTGTGAGCAAAGATACAACCAAAAAATATATTGAAGGTGAGGTGGAAGAGGGAGAGGCGATGCAAGAAGGTGCAAGGCGACCCGCTGATCCCCCCGCAACGCCCTAACCCCGCAACCCCGCATTCATGGCAAGCCGTGCGCAAGCTGTGCGCAGGCCGCCAATCCAATCCCCGCACTTCTTTACGTTGACCTTATCGGTTGGTTCGCCAACAACAATTCCAAATGTATTGATGCGGGTAACTCCGGACTCCCTGTAATCTCCACTACGTACACTGTTGCGCTAGTCTCGGTACTGTGGTGCGGCAACGAGGTCACGGATTATCCAAAGTCCCACATCAATTAGACTGCGTTTTTGAAAAATTGCGCTTCGTCAGTCATAACCATTTATATATATCAGATAGTATGCATAGGGGCGACGTGGTATCTTCTCAAGTTCAATGTCGGCTGCAAAAAATTGTCCTACCTAAATGGCAGCCCTACTATGTAAACTTCCACCTAATTTGTAAACGTCCTTCTTTGACTATACCTACTCCTCGAGCTTCCTTCTCTGAAGCTATCCATACCTACTATTCTACCCTCTATATACTAGAAAGTCTATAGGTAGAATAGGGCACGTGTTAAGTTTATGCTAGTATACTAGGAATTATTGTTGAATTTGTCAGTACTGCAAGCCCCTGATCGAGACTGGGTATATAGTCAGCGATCCCCTCCTGTATTTTAGATGAATAAGAACATAATGGAAAACCAATTAGAGCACCAAAAACATCAATTATACCAGGAACTTATATACGGGTAATTAGTGGCTATACTTTTTGCCTAATAGTGGAATGCCCTCTTTATAACTAGTAAATTAACCTACTTAGAGTGTTAGACTAGTAATTAAAACCCCCAACCCTAAGCTAACAAGCATAAAGACCTATACTAACCCTGCTACTAGACGTATTCAAAGCTAGCGTCGAAGCCTACAACACCTACCTCCAATCCATCCTCCCCTCCAACTCCTCCTCCAACTTCTCCTCCAAACCCCCCTCCTTCTCCGGCCCCACGCTAGTCGCCATAATAGACTTCTTCGCCCCCGTTCTCATAACCCACCTCGCCGATGAGACCCCCTCTCTCCTGTCCCTCCAGCGCTTCGGCGACGCGCTGGCCGATTGAAAAAGTCGTTGCGGCCGAGTTTCAGAAGACGGGGATGGGGGCGATTAGGACGGAGGGGGGACGTATGTTTTTTTGTGAATTTGGATAGGGGGTTTGAGGGGGGGTTGTGGAGGGATTTCCCGGCTATACCGGTGTGTTTGTCTCTTTTGTCTTGGTGTTGGGTTGGCGTGTATGGAATGAGGCTATTGGTAGACAGGCTTCAGTAAGGTTTGTTCACACTAGAGCGTTTGGGAGGTGAAATTCTGGGTGGAGGTTTGCACCGCTGGATAATGATGGGAATCGGCAAGACCTGTATGCGCTTGGGGAGTGACTACCAAAGGCTCGCCTCTGACAGGGGTTGCAGGTTGGAGCAATAGGGTTGGTGGCCGGAACCAGTTTTCTTGGGTTTGATGCTTTATAAGATACCACGGTCATTTACCGTATACTGACATTTACCGTATACTGAGATTTGCTGATGATGAAGGGATGGTGTCGTAGATGAGAGATGTGAGGGTTTCAATAGTGGGGAGATCTGATAGGAAGAATATGGCATGCATAAATATACACGGTTTATTACATTAAATAATCTCCAGAATTAAGCCAACCTACATCCAGAAGACAAAGACAGCAAATCCAGCAGTCATAGCGATGCTGGAAGAGAGCAGACTTGTAGCGCTGCTCGGGATGACGGATGGTCGGGAGCTGGGCACGATGGACGAGGACGGCTTTTGTGGGATAACTGTAGTGCCATTTGCTGAGGGGTATGGGGCCTCAGGGGTTACGGTAGGGACCGTTCCGACGGGGCAGACGGTCTATAAACGTTAGAGAGGCAAATACGGCGACGGGGCTTGGGACAATAACTTACAGTGTAATCCACATAGGTGATGGTGGTGACAGAGCCGATAGGGCAGTTAGTGACAGTCGCTGGGCACTTGGTAATTGTGTGGACGGAAGTAGCGTAGACAGTGGAGGTGGTGGAAAGTAAAGTCGTGTTCGAAGCGCCGGAAGTAGAAGCGGATGCGGATGCGGAAACAGAGGCGGAAACAGAAGCAGAAGCGGAAACAGAGGCGGAACCAGAGGCGGAACCAGATGCGGAACCAGATGCGGAACCAGAGGCTGAAGCAGAGACGGAACCAGATGCAGAAGCAGATACCGAAGCAGATGCAGAAGTAGATGCGGAAGCAGATGTTGTGGACGAGCAAACACAGCCTACATCAGCTATGCTGGTGATCGGGGGAGCATTGCAAGTTGCCTGCGCCTCCCATGGTGCGACAGAGGTGTATGGCGCAGTACCCTCGACCTTCTCAATCTTGACAAGAACTGGGATAACAGAGCCAGTGCTCAGGCTAAATTTGCGATGGCCGAGAACACGGAGGAGGCTTCCAATCTCGCCAGAGTGGCTGGTGATACTGAGGAAACTGCTTGAATCGGAGGAGAAGATAGAGTCCAGGGCGCTCTTGGAGCGCTTATCCTGTGCAGAGGATGTCTCAGCGGTAGTCTTAGTCCATAGTTCATCCTTCTCGGTAAAGCCGGCGTCGAAGGGCCACCCTGGGTAGTTGGCGGCGATGTAGCTCTTGGTGCTACGGCGATCGCAGGTGTGCATAGAGATACCCTCGCGCAGGTACTCCTTAATGAGAGGCTTGAACGGGGTCACGACACCTTCGAAGGTGAGTTTGGCGGTCTCAAGGCAGCGGCTCAGAGGGCTGGTGTAGAAACTCTCTGGAATAGACTGCTTTTGGGAAGCTATCTGCGAGGTCCAGAAGGCATGGGCCTTTTCGGCCTGAGCCACGCCATTAGGTGTGACCTTGGCATCTGCCCAGACGAAGGTTCCGTTGCCATCAAGCTCTGACCAGTAGCACTGCATAAAATCAGCATTTGTAAAGGATCAATGACTGCATACTTACGTTCCAGGCTGGCGTTCCATAGCTGGACTCGGCAACGTTATGGTAGCCCTCGCCATGGCGACCGAGGTAGAGAACAGCGTATCTCTCGTCGGCGGCACTGTCGGCATTCAGGACGGTAACCTCGTTCTCGAAACGCTCCCATTGGGTCTTGGTGCCCGCCGGATCGAAGGACGCGTCCGAGTCATAGGATTGGCTAATCAGGCCAAAGTTTGTCGCGGTCTACGAGGTGTCAGTTTTGGCGCATGAGCACTGCAACGCTTCAGATATATAATCTTACATAATCAAACCCATCAGTTGAGGTGGTATCAATATCCTGAAGGAAGTAACCAGGCACAGTACTGTACTTGAGGTACGAAGTAGTATCAACGGTCGCAAAGATGGAAAGGGCAGCAGTGCCGGCCGTAAACAGAGAGCGAGACACCATGTTGAAGCAGCAAATAACGACTGTATAAAGGTGAGTAGTGGAGTAGAATACTGTGAGCATCGTAAAGGAAATGGACTCGTGGTAGATCTTATATCAAAACAATTCAATTCCGTCCCAGCTTGTGCAAGCTCCAGATACCGTTCATGCTGACATGTAACCAATCAGACAAGGGTTTAGAGACATTCGTATTTGTCCGTTAAATTTTTATCGCAGGAAGTTAAGAAATAGGGTCCACCACCATACTGTAGTCGTAAGCCTTTCAGTGATGGTGTTGTGAGATTGTTGCTGTTTGCATGGTTGTTGTTGTTCACTAATTTTATTTCATCGCCAATCTGGAGGCGTTGGGGAGACACGTGCGCTGTACCAAGCTTTAGTGCAGCACCACGTTTTTGATAGTTCTTGGCAGGGGTCCAGTTATCTGATACCAACGATGTTTGCTCATGTAATTTACTCGTACTTGCTGACTTCAAACGCGAATAATCGTGGGGATTGATGGAAAAATTGAAAAGGGCAAAAGAACAGTTCCGAGGTCGGACTGAGAAACCCGCTTATGGATTTGCTTTTTGGGGGGGGGGGGGGGGGGG